>SNQJ01S0121985.1:34662-51831 GCA_010110895.2 Picea sitchensis | reverse complement strand
CATATAAGAAAAGGGTATGTGGATTTTATTGAGAAAGTTGAAACAAATATACTTTATTTATATTGGAAGAGTATGGTATATAATCATAAGTTCATTTGTTAAAGGTGCTTATTCATAAGCCAAGAAATTTAAAGGTGGCTAACCATAAACTAAGATGGTTGAAAGTGGTTAGTTAAAAGTGATTGTTATGTGCCTAATCACGACATAGATAACATCTTTATAATAAGGTCATATGTGTACAAATGTTTCCTTTATATAATAACGACATATATACCTAACATAAGTTTAGGGTTAGTGTTTATGTGTCTTATTGTTATAAACATGAGTTTCCTCCCTATCTTATATATACCATAACTTATCATTTATCAATATAACAATCAACTTCAAGATTTTATTCATGGATATTTCTTCCTTCATTTAATTGAATTAGTAAATGCTAGCCAACCATTAGGTGTGCAAGTATCCCAACCATTATTGTCATTGTTATATTATTTTCAATTTATGCAAGTGTGATCCCATTTGGGTACTAGGGATGTGATAAGTGGCATCAAAGCTTCAATCAAGCTTTGTTGGTGTTTTTTTGTTAGTTCTTAAAAATAAAAGAGAGAAGAAAATGACAATCAATTACTATCATTTCACCAATCATGGTTGAGTTTCAAGAGCACTTCCATATCTTTATCAATGAAAAGAGAGAGACATTATAGCTACAATTGAAGGGAAAAGGGTACGTGGATTCCATAAACCTAGAATATTATGGAATTCACATGCCCTTTTCCATAGAATATACTAGCTAGATCCAAAAAACAAAGACATGAAATATGCTACTACACATATAATATATTATCAAGGAAAAAACAAGCTACATGAAATTTGGACATTTGAACAAAAATTTACAAGTTAAAAGAGTACAATAAAAAAAAACATACTAACCTTGCAAATTTAAAATCTGAGCTATGTAGATCGAGAATTGGATTTGTTCAACTGGTGGGTGACGGAAAAAATAAACAACTCAAACAAAATCCAAGAATAGTGTCGCAACTATAGCAATTGTGTTGCAAAGTCTCTTAAAGTCAGGTATATATAGATCAAATAGTCAACTAGCCATTAACACCGACCAATGAGATAGGCAAAATTTTCGTTGCTATTGCCATGAAAGTTCGTGGCAATAGCAACGAACTTTCATGGCAATAACAATGAACTTTCATGGAAATAGCGACGAAAATCCCGACCAAGTTAAAATAACCTATTCGTGGATATTGTGACAAACTTTCGTGGAAATATCGACGAAAATCCCGCCCCATTTAAAAAAAAAGATGAAAATAATGGAAACGTAGAAAAATTTCTTGGAATAATCCGCCCATATGTAGTAGTGCATGTGATGGGAAATGCTTGAATCTACAATCCATGCGCTAGGATAAGAATGAATAACTACTAATGCATGAGTATTACCTTTCTTAGGAGATTGATATTCTGACTTCTTTTTAGCAGCCTCAGGAATGAAATATCCAAGATTGTTCTTATGAAGTATTTGTGCCATAAGATCTATTTGCTTCTTCAGGCATGTAAATTTTGGATGGTTCCCGCGATTGCAGTAACCACACTTCTTGCCTTGCTTGTTTTTTCCACCTTTGGATCTAAGGAATCATTGAAGGGTTTGGAGTACCCTTCCTTCTTTGGCTTTGCATGCACCTTTCCATTGCCTTTCGATTTGTATTTAGGATATTGAGAGTTGTTTCCATCATGCACTACAAGTGCATGTGCCTTAGGTCCCTTGATTATGCCCACCTGAATGAACGTATCATGCTCTTGTGTCAAATCCTCAATGAACTGTGACAATGAATGCATGGTCCAAGTTAGTCCTGTGGTGAATTTGTTAGAATGAAATGTGGAGACAAATACACTATATTCCAGTCCAAGTTTTTCCATGATAGCAAAAACCAATTTTTTTTCTTGTTTGGATTTGTCAATACCATAGTCTTTCAATTCATGAAGAAGAGATTTAACTTTAAGAAATATTGGACATTGTCAAAGTTATTAATATCTAAGGAGTTTAGTTCTACTTCGAGCAAATGGCCCCTAATTTCATCCTACTTTCCAAAGAGACCAACCAATGTGCTCCAGATCTCATTTGGGGTCTTGCATGCATCGATGTGAAACCATAGGTCAGAAGATATAAACATGCATAGGAGACCGTGAGCCTCATCCATGCGGTTGAAGAACTTGGAAATTTTCACTACTGAGGTGTGTTCTACTTGTGTGGCCATGACTATCCGATACAAGCCTCTACTCCTGAATGTGGAATGTGATTTAGTGGTGATGATCCCAATGCAAGTGTACATTATTGGTGATGATATCAAGGTTAGCGTGCAACACTTGGTGATAAAGCCAAGGTTGACATGTAACACTTCACTCAACTAGTCTAACTGAAAGGTAATTGAGGATTGACTAGAGGGTACATGGCACCCTTATCTAGGGGAGAATATCTCATATTAAGGGACCCTTAACATAGCCAAATAAACTTAGGCAAAGAAAATGAAAGGAAAATCCTGTGTGTGTATAATATCCCCAACACCCCCCTTGAACACTACTGGGGAGTATACATAATGAATGGGTCGTGACAATAGAGGCCATGTTAAGTACCCATGAACAATGCAACTAATGAACACTGAAATAAAGTGAAGAAAGAGGGAAAACCTCATGGGGAAAAATACCCCTCAAAGTACAATGTATTAAAATAAGAGAAAGACAGTTTCTAGGAAACTTTGTCCTTCACTCCAAGACGATCGCGCAAACTATGGAATTTTTTCTCAGTGAAAGTCTTGGTGAAGATATCGATAGTCTTCTTGATGGAAGGGCAATATTGCAAATTGATGACCTTGTCATGAACCAACTTCCTGATAAAATGCATATGGATCTCAATATGTTTTGTTTGTTGTCTATGTACTGGATCTCGACAAAATTTGAGTGTACTCTGGTTGTCACACTAGATCATAGTCGAATGATGGAATTGAATGCCAAGCTCGGTGAGGAAGTTTTGTAGCCACAGTGCTTGGATGGTGATGTTGAATTATCCCTAGTACTCAACCTCTATTGAAGATAGAGCAATAACTAACTGCTTTTTTCTTGATCAACAGATTGGTCCGGATCCTAAACTCAACATGTACCCGGAGTTGGGTTTGTGATCAGTTCCATCACCAACCTAGTCAGAATCGGTGAAGTCTATGAGATCTAACTTGAAACTTGTTGCATAGTGGATCCCATAACTGATGGTGCCCTGAACGTATTTGAGGATGTCCTTGGAAGCCTTCCAGTGTAACTCATGCGACTCTTGCATGTACCTGGAGACTACCCCTACTGTATATGATAGATCTAGTCGGGTGTGGGTGAGATACATAAGAATGCCTAAAATATTTCGATACAAGGTGTTTTCTGCCACTGGTGTATCCTAACCATCTTCAAGTCTAATCCTAGATAAGAAGGGTGTATGTGCAGACTTGTAGTCTGTCATGCAAAATATCTCCATGAGATTCTGAGCATACTTATCCTGAGATAGCTTGATGCCTAAAGCATCCTAGCTAATCTTGAGACCAAGAAAGAAATGGAGTGGACCCATGTCCGTCATTGAAAACATTTCATGAAAAATTCCCTTGATCACATCAATCACTGAAATCGAGCTGCCGGTGATCAAAATATCATCCACATACATGACCAGGATCAAAAGTGAGATAATGGTCCTCAACATGTAGACATTGAGATCGAATTTTCTTTTAAAAAAATTATTGGAGAGAAATTAAGAGTCTATCTTTGCATAGCATTATCTAGGCACATGTTTGAGGCCATAGAGAAACTTTTTGAGTCAACACACTAAATATTAATTATGTATGAATCCATGCAGTTGCTCCATATAAATATCATGTAAGAGATCCCCGTGAAGAAAATAATTCTTCATGTTCATCTCATGTACTTCATGTCCCTTGGTTGCTCCAATGGCAAGGGCCAACCTGATGAAATCCAAATTTGCTACTGGAGAAAATGTCTCATCATAGTCGATCCTGTGGATCTATTGAAATCCCTTGGAAACCAGTCTTACCTTGTGTCTTCTCACCTATATTTATGTTGTATTTTGGGTCCTGTAGACCCATCTGCATCTAACAAGATTCTTGTTTGAAGGAAGCGGAACTAGATCCCAAGTATGGTTCTCGAGGATAGAGTTGTACTCCTCCTGCATGGCTGCTTCCTAGAAGGGTTTCCCTGTAGCCTCTCTGTAGGTCTACGAGTTTGAATACTGAACCATATAACAATGCAACGACATCGTGGGTTTAGTGGAAGTGAGTACATGAGGAGGATCCTCAAACTGAGATCTGGTCCTCCTTGGATTTGATGGATCCCCAACAAGGTCTCCTACATCTTGAAGTGTGGATTGTACCCAATTGGGAATTTGCTCTGGATCCTTATCTGCATGTACTAACTTTACATCTGAATGCTCTGACTATGCATTTGTATCCTTTGAATCCTCCAACTCTGTATCAAAACTCATATATGTGGTGTGATTTGAATATGTGGACTCATCATCCACAACTTGTGGAAATACAAAAGCCTCTACATGTGGCTCATGTTGAGCATGCGTGGGACTTTCCTTGAACTGGACATTGCACTCAATGATGAGATGGTTTGTAGAGGGATCAAGTAATTTGTATCCCTTCACACCATCAAGATAAGAGAAAAAACATGCATGGGTGGCTCTATGGATCTAATGCTTTCCTCTTCTCAGAGGAAACACGAGCCGATGCGCGTGATCCAAAGATATGGAAGTGGGTGACCTCCAAATTGTCGTCGCTCCAAGCCTTGAAATGAGTCATGTCCTTAATAGATCTACGAGGATATTTGTTCTAAATGTGATTGGAATATTTAAGTGCCTCTACCCAAAGCTTGGGAGGAAGTGTCTTTGCATGTATAATGCAACTGGCTATCTCCTTGAGAGATCTATTTTTCCACTTACCAACCCCATTTTGTTGTAGAGTATATGGTATTATGTGCTGCAACTATCTCCCAACCTTAAGACAAATATTTTGAACATATTTGTTTACATAATCCCCCCCATTATATATACAGAGGGATTTGATATTTCTCCTTGATTGAGTCTCAACAAGTGCTTTGAACTCTTTGAGATGCTCAAATATCTCGAATTTCTATCTAAGAAAAAATACCTAAGTATAATGTGAGATCATCCAAAAATGTAAGCACGTACCTTTCTTTGTTGATGGATGGATGTGGGAATAGACCCATTAGATCATTGTGAATCAAATCCAATGGAGAGTAGGCCTTGTGAGACTTCCCCTTCTTGAACTTCTCTTGATGATGCTTGCCAAGGACACATCCTTCACAAACCCCTTCGGAAAAGTGGATATGATCCAGATTTATGAGAGGAACGAAATGAAACCATAGATTTATGATATTAACACAAATACATAGTGAACAATAACATAGATACAATAAAACTTGGCTTATATTAAATAATAAACATGTTGAAAATAGTAAAATGCACACTGAAAACAAGCTTGCTAGAGATGTGATGACTACGCTCATTCAGAAGAAGATGAGTAAAATGAGGCTCTGAAGGAAATTTTATAATAAACATGAATTCCAAAACCCTATACATACAAAAACCTAACCCTAGGAGATGAAGCACCAAAAGTCATGTGGGCCCCATTGGGGTAAGTTAGTACATTAGCTTCCTAGGGTCGTAACTTTTGCATATGATCTTTGTTTAGGGTGCACAATAGCTCATTGGAAAGGTATCGACGAGGAGATTCATTTATGAGGTTCAATTATATCATTCAGGTGTCATTGAGGTGAATGATCGTGAAACAAACATCGTTTAGGACCTCAAAATGGCCTCGGAAGTTCAGGAAATGAAAAACTGCTAAAAATAGTAAGTTTCCAAAAAAATGTTTTGAGCTAGTTGGAAAAGGTGGGTGGCCACCAAGATCCTCCTGGATGAATCCTCCCCCCTTAGGAAGCAATGGTCTCCATTGTGTAGAGTGACCCCATCAGATGAAGAAATTTCTGTTGAATTTGGCCCCAGGTGAGCCACTTGCCTTGGTGCAAGAGCTTCCTTGCTTTGGCAACTCGATAAAGTTGGATCCTCTACTGACGAGTGCCCTTGAATTGTGTGTCCATGATCTGATTAGTGTATGCATGTTCCATGCAGTCAGGGTTGAGCTTTGTTGGTGTCAATTGTTCTGCTATCTCTGAGGTGTCCAATAATGGTGGAAAATAAGGCAGGAGGTCCACATTGAATACTGGGGTACAAACCAAGGAATGGGGGAAGGTTGAGATCAAGGACATTGTCACCCACAACCTTGGTGATGGTGTAGGATCCATAACAGAGTGGATGAAGCTTCTGATGAAGCCCTGTAAGGAATCCTTTCTGCAAGTGCAACCAAACTTTGTCTCCCACCTAAAATTGGTGTGACACTCGGTGTTGATCATGGCGTTGCTTGTACTTGGCATTGGACTTCTATAAAATATACTGAACATGTTGGAAGATGTGTTGAATATGATCAATGAATCAGGTAGCTTTGTCAGCTCCAATTAGAGCATGTGACGAGTTTTCCTGGGTGGTTGCAAGGGGTAGTGAAACATCCATGGGACCCAACGGTTGAAATCCCAACCCCACCTGAAAGGGGATATGGTCGGTTGAGCTATGTATGGCTCTCTTTTAGCTCTGTTGAAAATAGAGAAGACTCTCATCCAAGGTGTGGGGGTGCTTGGAATTGTACACGCGCAGGATGTGCACGATCATCCGGTTGACAACCTTGGTTTGGCCATCTATTTGGGGGTGGAAGGCAATGGACTTGTTGAGCTTGGTGTCCAGCAGTGACCTGAGGCTCAACCAGAATGTGTTGAGGAACCAATTGTCCCAATCTGAGATAATGGTTTGTGGGATCCCAAAGTGTACCCACACTCGTTTAAATAATATCTTGACAGTGGCCTCCGTTGTGATGCTCTTCTTGCAGGCAACYAGAATCACCATCTTGGAAAAACGATCAAAAACCACAAAAACACAGTCATTTCCCCTATTGGTGGATGAAAGGTCTGACATATAGTCCATAGAGATGGATTCCCAGGGCTTGTCAGGAGTAGGAAGAGGAGTGTACAAACCTTTCTTCTTAATGGTCGGTTTGGCAATAACGCAGGCAGTGCATGACCAGATATACTTGATGACATCCTGTTGAAGTTTTGACCAGTAGAAATGTCATTGCAACATTGCCACTATATTTTCCATGCCGAGGTATCCTGCCACTGGACTATAGTGGGCTTTCCAAATCAGGTTCACTCACTTGATGGAACGCATAGATGGATGCTAGCGGGAAAATCCCCCTATAAATATACTAGGGTTCTAAGTACATACAGAGCCATGAACTCCCTTAAAAGACAGTATAATTCCTAAACTACCCCAAACACTCCAAAAAGAAGAACAAAAATAAATAGGAATTTGGATGAGAAGTAGTACCTTTAGTCCAACGTTCGATGTAGACCACCTCCAACTTTGTAGCTTCCCAAGGTTTCAAGTCTCCTCCCAACGCTGACCTGCAAGAGTACTTAGGAAAACAACGCTACAAACATTCTATTTCCACTCATCAATTAGGGTTATATATCATTATGCATAAATCAAACGGAAGACATAAAGACATTATTTGGGACAGGAAAAAGGTTATTTTATTCAATATTCAAAGATTGGAAATTACAACCTTTGTAGGCTGACACTCCTGTGAACCTGGTTCAAGCTCCTCTTGATATTGCTCCAAGTGAAATTATCCCAATGATTTCTCTCACAATCAATTGATCACTTAAGGGAAGGGATTGTATATGAGAAAAGGCTAAAGATGGAATGCTGAGACAAGAACTCAGAAGGGTTGCAGATACTTGGGCAAGGAGGGAAAATGGATTTGGGAAGATTTTCAGTGTTCTAATGCTTGATCTTGGAATGAGACCCCGATACCTCTTTTTATATGAAAAAAAGATAGTTGTTCGGTTTGGGGACGAGCTATAATAGGTGAATTGGTTGGGAAACCTTCAATAGCCCATTAATTCCTCTGAATTCCTTGCAACTTTTTTTTATTTTTGCAACGTTTGGAGGTAAACGCAAGTTGTTTAGTATGTAGCTAGCATATGTGCATGGGTTGTCTAGCATACAACAAGCATATGTATGTGGGAAGTAGTGCAGTAGGGCGTGTACATGCTCCAAAAAGTTGGTTTTTTAAATAGAGTTCCTGAGTAGTATTTTGGAAAATTGTGCAAGTAGAAAGGCCAATGCCATGTATGCATAAGTACAACATTTTAAGGCTATAACAACAGTTGTGGTAGAGGATCCAGTATGGGAGACCAAATTACTTCCGGGTGATGATGGAGGATGGAATGTCTATCTCACTAAGATGGGGTATTGATGCTTTGGTAGCATCAGGAGGCATTACCACTTGTGAAGTGTGGTGAGAATACCTTCCTCGCTAAGAGGGCGTGTTAATTTTTGTAGCTTCGAGAAGGTATTCTGACATGACCCTGGGTGTTGGGCATGTGGGAATCATCGTGGACACCACATCACACTTTCAGTTTGAAGAAAACCACCTTGGATTTGAGTGGTGGCTTCATGGGATTGATGATGGGCTTTGTGGGCTTGTGTTGGGGCTTCACACCCACAAGGAAAACCTAATTTGATGTTGACTTGTGGAGGGGCTTCTATGGTGACCCCTAAATATTGTATATAACGAAAATAGGTCATTGTGACATTTCATATCATGTAGAAAGTGTGAGACATGATGGACCTAGCATAAGTGAGTCTGCACTTGTGCTAGGAGGATTGGTGATCTCAACAAAGGGAAAGTCTACAAAGTGGTGAATCTGTCCCAAGAGAGAGAAGCGAAGAAGGTCACACGTGTGGAGAAAATTTTTCGTACCATACAAGATTTGCAAGAGGATGAAGCGTGTATATATGAAGGTTGCAGATGAATGAATCATGTATAGGGTATACATGATTTGCAGTGGAGTAAACAACATATGTCTACGAGTTGCCAATTGGTGAGTCACGTATCTGGGTTTTTGGGCAGGTACAAATCTGTACAGGCTGATAGGTGACATTAGCATGTCGTACAGGTGGCCTACAACAAAATTGTGTGCAAAGGAGATTTACAGATATTGGTGAGGTTTGCGTTTTTTATTTGTATGGTTTTTGGAGAACAAGGTTCTCAATTTTGGTGACTTTGAAGGACAAGGTTGTCCTTAGATTTTGGTGATATTATAATGGCTAGGAGGGTTGGTTTTTCCCTCATGATTTTTGACGATAGCAAGATTTTAGAACTGAAATTGTGTCTCATGTGTATTGATGATTCATCTCTGATCTTTGTGTTTCTATTGCATATGTTTTTCAGTCAATAATTTTCAGTGTAGAATTGTTCGGTGATAACAGCTAGGGTGTTACTGTTGGTTCATTAGGAAGCAATTTCTTATATTTGAAAATTAGTCACATAGAGTTGCATGTGAAAATTGACACATTCAAACAAACTAACCAAGTCTGCAACCATAGAAATCATGTCGACCAATTCTGCATACGTATTATATTTGACAAATTTGGCTAAAAAACAAATAAATAAATAAAAAATAAAACCTTCAGAACAGAGAGTTGTGCAATGATATATCAGGTTTGGATTATCCATTTAAAGTTGAGAACAAGTTTACAGATTGTTGGTTTGTATTTGTAGAAATATGAAGAATACAAGAACACCAGCAAGATGCCAAGATAGATCATTTGCTGATGTTAGACATGGGTTTATTTTCTACGAAAGTTTAAGCCATTGAACAACCCTCAGACCAATGATGATTTGTTGCTCATGATATTGTTGGCACATTCGAATTCACTAGCCAACCCAGACGTTTCCATTTTTAGTGAATTTTTTGAATAAGAAAGCATCCCAGATCTCGTGAAATCTACCAAGTACAAGATCCAAATCATTTTTTCAAGATCGATTCAAGAGAAAGAATGAAGGTTAAGTTCTAGAGTGAATTGTAAAGGGTGACCTCCAAAGCTAAAACCCAGATTCACTGCTAAAAGTGAAAACTAAATTGAGATAAAACTTGGATATGAACTACAAATTTTGTGATAAACCAACAATGAAACCCTTAATATATTTGGAAAGGAAATGGGTAGGATCCATTTTTCTTTATGAGATAGATAATGAGATACCAAATAAAGGAAACAATACAAAAAGAGAACCTACTTCCTGCAATTATATCCAACCAGCAAAGGGGCGAGGTGATGAAAACAATGCATTCCCTTGGGTTGAATTGCTTTGGTTCCTTTGACCCTTGAATTTGATTTGGGTGAGACGTTGTCAATGAGAAATGATAATGTGCCCAATGAAGAAATATGCAAATAGAGTGTTATGGGAAGAACCAAATGTGCAAAAATAAAAAAGGTTCACTTGAAGAAGTCGAGATGGCTCTTCTATGATTGTTGGGGAAAGTAGAGCCCATATCATGTTCCATGACCCTCAATGAATAATGAAATCGAGCGCTTCGAATGTGAGATCAAGTTCTTAGGGTTAGATTAAAAATTAAATCATAAAACCAATCATAACCCTATTGGTATGCTAGTCGCTTAAACAATAATTTTATGTTTTTATTTTTATTTTTTTAATTCTCTATCATGAAATATTTAAGATATGAATGATATTTTATTGAGACTAAAAAAATAAATAAAAGATTTGACGGGAATTATTTTTTAAATGGTATAGATTAGAAAAATAATAAAAAAATGCATTTTCATTCATTGGGTGATGGGGTCCCTTTGGTGAAATATTAAAAAAGAAAACTTTACAGATCCTTATACCAAGCAATGAGTGCAAGGACAATCCAAAACATGACAAACCATAATAAATTTTCTCAAGGAGGAAGATTAAACTAAGTCTTCAGGGATTGCATTAAATTTGATTAAACTTTCATGCAAATAAAAAAAACAAGTCCAAAAAAACATTAGTCCTCTAGGAATGTAAAATGTAATCAATAATGAGCAATAAGATAAATTGTGAACTATACTTTATCCAATCACGTTTATGCAAACCTTTCTCAATTAAAAAAATAAAATTGACTATGGTCTTACCGTCATTAAGCACAAGAGGTTGCCACCAAGAATGAAAGAGATTCCACACTACAATGCTTTGAGTAGAAAAAGTTCTTTATTCTCCAAATCAATCCCCCCATACAAATGATAGGGCTTCCTCTTTTATAGGTAAAGAGGAAACCCTAAACCATTTACAAATACCATGGGTAAGAAGAATACCATGGGTAGAAGTCTTGAACCATGAGCCAAATAATATTTAAAAGATCTCTTTACAATAAACAATGATTTTATCCTTTGACGCGGTCAAAATCATAATAAAATAGTGCTTTTCTCCTCATTGACAAGGTCAATTACCATAAAATAATATTCTTCATGATATATCCCCTTTAGGAAAGAGTCAAAATGGTCAAATAAGCTCATCACCTTCTTCCATTAATGAAATAAATCATGTGCCAAGGTGAAATTCTGCGTTCCACTTGAGTTGAGATATTAAACACGTGCTCAAATAGGAAAAGGGGTAATCCATGTGTCTAATGGGTCCAATAATGCTCCAATGTGMAAAATTTACCTAGGATGATGGTCTAACCCCTTAGAAAATCATTAATTCATAGCACCAAGTGACAACTTCCTAGTAAACATAACATTTTAATTTAATTTAGACACTTTCCTAAGTTTTACCTAAGGAAACATTGTTGATAGTTTTAAATAAGTTCAATCCTAAAAAAAATCCATGTTTCCTAAGTTGTTTAAGTGGAGGATAGGCTATTAATGAGATTAGTGATGAAAGGGCAAAACGGTAATGTTCATGTAATGAATCTCAAAGATGTAGACATGCATAAGACATTTCAGCTTTTTGATTTCTAGCTTTATTTTAGCTAAACAATTTTTTTATATCATCCTTCTAGAGGAATCCTCAACTACTTTGGTCTGCACACACTTCTCCTTTCTTTTATTTCATTTTTTCTAGGTCCTTTTTTCTTTAGATAAGAATTTTTCTCTTCGAACTTGAAAAAGGGGGGCCATGGTGAAGTAGTTTATACTTTATTTGACCTTTTTCTTCACCTCTTTAGCCTTCATGGATTTATTTGACACAGGCTTTCTTAATTTCGACCTTTCCTTTTGACCTTTGAGTAGCCATACATGACAAGATGTTATTTTTCTTTGATGTGGATGGAAATGAGTGATACTGGGGAAATGGAAAATGCTTAGTCTGATTAGGACATGGATTGTGCTACCTAGTATCCTACTTGGTCTATACAACCTAGTAGTATGAATCATCTTAGAAGAGGGAATACTTCTAACCAAGAACATGTTTCCCAAGGTAACATGACACAAGTGAGAAAATTGTATATGCTATGGCATCCTAGTCAATCATCATAAGGAAACCAAAACTCCATGACATGCCAAGGGGTTATACCATTGTAGTTAAACAAATATTACACATGGAGCATCAATGGAGTGACTAGATCACCAAGGAATATCTAACCATCTGACGTAAGCACATCATGGTTCATCTCATCTTACATCATCATGTTGCAAATTGGAGAATGGAAAGGATTGAGTCTGGAACTGATCCGAGATGATTGAATCTCATGCAGGCGGGTACATGATATTGTTTTAAGGGTATCCAAAGGTTGCTATCCATGAGAGGGTAACATCCTGCATCGTAAGCCTAAGCTGACAACTTCGAAGAGTGAAAGGGTTTCTACTTTGATAATGCCTACAACTAAGTCAGTTGGTTCTTCATTTGCTTCAAGGTAGGTAGTTAAGTATGGTAGGCATTCAACTAAGCCCACTTAGAGTGTAGGTGGAAGACCTGTTAGGATTTCAAATCAAGAGTATTCTCAAGGCTCTGGGGGCCTAGTGTTGTAGCAAGTTCAAAATCCCAATCCCAACAAGTGTGATGTTCGTAGCTAGAGTCAGAGTGTTTCCCACTTGACCTCAAAGGAGCCGAGTGGCCAACTATAGAGTATGGATGTAGATGTTGAATGGAAAGTGAAGTCCAACAAACAAAAGTAAGTTTCTTCTCTTGTCCATTTGCACAATCCTAGAAGGGAGTTGCGCCCCACTCCCCTTATGAAGTCCTTCAAAGAGTTGTGATCCTTTCACCTGAATGGAAGACCTCTTCTTTGAGAAATGTCACGATGAGCAATTGTTTCAATAGCCTCAACAACCCTCTATACCTTGAATGAAGTTGTCTCTTCTATCATGGGACTTGAGAGATATGGCGATCCCAAGCCATAAGAAATTTGTCCCTAGAGTGTTATAAAGGACTAGATCAGATTTAGTCCTTTTACAAGAAGTCAAATTAGCAATGTTTGAGCTTTGTAATAAAATGAGTTATTGTTGGAATGGCTTCAACAATGGATCATGCACAGGGAAATAGGGGGTGGTCCTCACTCTTTCCCCTTGTTTTGCAAGTTTTGTTGTTGATCATGGGTGTGACCTAGACAATTAATGTGTCTAGATTACCTTTTTGGCTCAGGACCTCCTATTGGAGTTATGTTCAGTGCATACACCCAATCTTAGTGTAAAGAGGAGTTGTCTTTTGGATTGGATGGTCTCTTCATTTCTAAATGCAGATTGGATTGTTGGTAGTGAATTTAACATGGTTAAGTGGCACTGGTGTTGGTATTGTACCATTGCCCAAAAGATTGTTCGAAGGGAACATAAAGCTCTTGTGTAGGGGAAATTTATCTTGGATATAGTGATCTCAACATGGGAAACCATGGAGTGGGATAAGGAGTCTAAACAAGAGGTGCTCTTCTTAAAGATTGACTTTGACAAGGCCTATGATCGGATTCACTGGTCTTTTATCAATGAGATGTTGACTTGTTTATGATATGGCCAACAATGTGTTGATATGGTGAACACACTATTTCCATGTGCCTCAACTATTGTTTCAGTGAATTTCATGCTCTCGCATATTGTGTTGCATCAATCTATTCAACAGGGGTGTCCTTTGGCCATTTATCTTTATGAGTTCACCACTATCTCCTATAAGTTTCTCAAATCCAAGAGGCATTTAGAACACATTTCTCTCCCAAATGGTTCTAGGAAAAAATAGCACAATCTTGAAATCCATGGACTCAACTTTCATCATTTTGATCCACAAGGAGGAGAATGCCAATGCATTATACAAATTCGATCGGATTGCTTTATGTAATTGTGTTTACAAAATCATTTCCAAAGTAATTGCAAACAAGCTGAAGTCGATCCTAGCCAAAATTATCCCTAAAGAACAAGGGAGATTTGATGGAGGACACCAAATTCTTGATGGGATAATTATAGCACAAGAACTTTTCCATTAAATGAAAAAAGAAAAAGCATCTAGCATGCTTATTAAACTGGGCATGCCCAAGCCCTATGATAGGCTCAACTGTCAATTTATATCCCAAATGATTGAATCATATAATTTTGATGGAAATTGGATCAAATAGGTCTTTAACACTGTTAATACAACTTGTTGTTCGTATTTGGTTAATGAATCTCCCACTATGCCATTCAATCTAACTAAAGGCATTTTCCAAGGCAACGCTTTATCCCTGTATTTATTTACCCTGATGATGAATAGCCTAGGTAGAACCCTCTCTAAGGCCGACGACACAATTCTTTTAAAAGGATTCATACCTACTCCATCTTCAGATCCAATATCTTACCTCCAATTTGTAAATGATACTATGATTGTGGGAGAAGTAACTATGCAAGAAGCCGAAGTGTTACAATTATTCTTGTTCACCTCAAGAATAATGATCAATGAATGCAAATCTCATATTTTCTTCTTCCATACCAAGTTAGCAATCTAGAAGAACATATGCAAGACTTTGAATTTCACTTGAGTTGCACTCCATACAAAATATTTGGGGGTCCCAATGGTTAGGTATTCCAAAAAAAATTCTCATGGGAAGTGCTTATTAGTAAAACCATATACAAACTAAATCATTAGAAATTTTTGTGTCCTACCGTTAACTAGACAAATTGAATTAATTAATTTTTTCCTACAAGTTATTCTAATGTATGTTTTTTTAAATCTTTCTAGACACAAAAAAAATGGGGCATTCTAGACAAAAAAAGTGGCTCGTCTCTTGGAAAGATATTTTTTGTCCTAAATAATTAGGGGCACTGGGAACTCATCTTATGCAAATGATGAATAAAACCTTTGGGTGGCAAAACCATGTGGAGATGGGCTAAGGATGAAAATTCCTTTTGGATGTAGGTTTGGCATGTAAACTATGCACCTAATACTCTCCATAAGGACTTACTTTGTTTGGATTTAACTCATATGTTTTTCTTTTGGGAAATAAAGGTTGTTATTTAGTTTACTTTTGGGAGGATATCTGAGACCAATTTGAAACTTTAGCAAATCAAGTCGGTCTTAAGCAATCTTAGGAAGCCTTCCATACAATGCATTGTAAATATGTTCACAAATATTAGTCTCCAACTCACACTACCTAAACATGACCTTGAACCTTGAGGGCTCGGATTCCCCTAGATCCATGGCACCCAATAATTAGGGAAGCAACAAACATGACTTCATGAAGTGAGATTAAGAAGGGAAAGGATTGTTTGAGATGAGAATTTTCCAAAGAACACGTATATTATGTTAAATGGGCCTATTATACCCATTTTTTGGATAACTAAGGAGATTATGTCTTCAGCCCCTCAAGTTGCAGATATGGAGTGTCGAGAGAGTACATGACCAACAATACCCTTTTGCACAGTTAGAGACCCTTCTCACCACCACAAAGGTCGAAGATTTCCAGATGGAATCCACCACATCAGCGGGCTTCCAGAAGGCAGTGGGCCTTACTCCATGAGGTACAAGTCAGTATTATGGTGAGCATCATTTCAATATTTAAGGCATTTAAGTATGTTGTATCTTAGATTTCTCTAGATTTCATGATATATGCTTGGACACTATGCCTTTTTCCCTGCTTCACCTTGGTGGTTGACATTGTTCCCTAGTAAGTGGTCTTCCTTGGAGATGGGTTTGCTACTAGGAACTCCCTTGAAGAGCCATTGTATCGTTCCCAACCATACTTACGACATTCCATCACTATTTTCACCTATATCCTTATCTCTTGGGATTTTAGGGTGTACTGACCCAAGAAGGGATTCCCTCATTCTATGGGAAGAAGGGGTTGAAGGCCCAGAGGGATTGATGTTGGGTAAAAGAGAAAAGCCTATGTATGAACCTTCTAGATGCTTCACCCAGGGATCACCCAAGAAAGCAATGAAACACTTATATTTGAGAAAAGGAGTGTTAAGAACCAAATATCAATATAGCATAGAAAAACCTCAGAATAAGTACTCACCACCTTGAAAAAGAGACAATTTCAGGTAATAAGCCTCTTCAAGGGGGAAACCTCCTTATACCCCACATAAATGTCCAAATACAAGATGATTCCAAGTGAAAATGTCTCCTTGGTATATATAGGAGACTAGGAGGTACAATTACAACTAATGGAATAAAACCGACATAAATAAAATAACATTACTAATGTAATATGCCCCAATTAAGGGGTAATGAGCCACTATTTAGGGCTTAACATGACCCTCCCCTTGAAACAAGTGTCATCTGCAATGCTTGAGTAACTCTAGATGCTTCTGTATAAAAGACTCATCTTCCCAAGTGGAATCTTCAGCCGATAGTTTCCTCCATTTAACGAGATACTCTGAAATGGATCTATTCCTCAGCTGGCAAATTCTTGTGTCAGTGATGGCTTCAGGCTCCCATATGATATTTCCTTCCTCCTCAAGTTCTGGAAATATAGGTTGAACTAGGATCTTGTCACCTATAACCTTCTTTAAGCATGAAACATGGAAAACTGGGTGTACTCGTGAAGATGCAAGCAACTCCAATTTGTATGCCATAGTACCAATATTTTGCAACACCTTATAAGGGAAATTGTACTTTGGTGATAATTTATTATCCTTCTTGTCTTGCTTGAGGGACATCTGTTTGTATGGTTGTAGTCTTAAAAACACCCAATCCCCTACTTCAAAACTTCTTTCACTACGATGTTGATCTGCTTGTTGTTTCATGCGATTTT
>SNQJ01S0121985.1:11102-21132 GCA_010110895.2 Picea sitchensis | reverse complement strand
TAGCCCTTATTGTGTCCTTTTGATGCTTTGCCTTTTCTGCAGCATCTTCGGGTTCCGGTAATTCTTCCTTGACGAATCTTGCTAGGTCATTCTCTTCAAGAATGAGGCCAATCCTATACTTCCAGGAACATAATTTTTCCACTCCTTCTAACTTGTCAACAAGCTTAATGCTTGCAGACATCTTTACCTGGAGCTAGGAAAATGACCAAAAAATGAAAGTGCTCAAAATCAAAATTTGAACTTACCAGGAGATGTGCTTGGCTGAGGCGAGCTGCCTGGTGTGCTTGGATCTGAGAAAATCCAAAATTTTCCCCTTCAAATCTGATCTGCAGATTTATGGACTGGTGCTTCTGGTACTTCTGGTACTCTGGTACTTCTGGTACTTCTGGTACTTTTGTGAAACTAGGGTTTCACTTTTCGGGAGATCTAGCCACTGAAAAGGTGTGCTGAAGGTGCCAACCAAAATGATCCTTGGGGGAGGGTGCAACTTTCTAGGTGGTTTTGAAGCTAAAAAGCTTCACTTTTGAAAAACCTTAATTTGCAGGTACTGCAACAGTGACATTTTTCTCTTGCGAAATATGCTTCCTTCAGGTTGGCTCTGATACCATGTTAAATTTTATGCCATTATTATAGTTCTTTGCATTTCAATAGATAATAGCAACATAAGAACAAGATCACTGAGAAATACACATTCACAAGAGACACAACATTTATCCTGGGAAACCCTCTAGGGGAAGAAAACCTAGCAAAACTTCCTTAATATAGATAGCCAATACAATGCCAAGAGATCTCTATGCTAAAACAGAATGTCCTCTCCAAGATATACGCCACTCTCTCTCTCCTTTTCCGGTAACAGATCAGAACTTGTCTCTCAAACTGAGCAAGTGAGTTGTGATCAAATGAGGCGCTAACCTCCTTTATTTATACAAGTTCTGGCACGTGTGAAGTGTCTCTTCACTGGCAGGGTTGACTTCTCAATCTGGGTGGGTAAACCCACCTTTATTATATTTCTGGGTCTCTTAATTAACTATTGGGGCCGACTTCTTATTCTCCCTATTACAATTGTCTTTTGACGAATCTGCAAAAGGGGATTTGGTCCTATTACAATATCCGACATGATCAATCCACAATGGGGATTGATCCTATGAATAAAATATCAATAATAATAAGAATACTCTTTGCAGTTACATTATTTCAACACACCCCTGCTCCCTAGTCAACTCCCAAGGCCCTGTCAAACTCTGAGTTGCATCACCATGAAACCCCAACTTTCACAAGAGAAGATTTGCTTCTCTCATTTCTCTATATTGGGAGGTCATTTGAAAAAGATCCTCCCTCCCATTGTCTGAATTGCATACATTCCCACCAACCCTACATTGAGAACCATCTCCTCACCCCTGCATTATTTCCCAAGGTACACGTCATTCTTCCTTCATGAAAATTCGCCTTCCTCTTCATTGATGGTTGTGTACTCCCACCAGCTATCACACCTCTGATCTTAATTACTGTCATCAATTCCCCTCATGGGACAAGCATCTATGAACCTCCTTAGTTTTGGGTTTCCATCATTCCCACTCGTCATTGTATCTTCCCTTTAACCGCTAGAGGTATTTTTAGTTGTTGTCTTCACATCAATCCTCTGTGGAACCATGTGGATGTGCCTAGTGTCAGTGGGTATCACCCCATCGAGGAGTATGTGTTATTAATGTTATCATTCCTTTGATAAAATTTTCTTAAATATTAAAAAATAAGTTAATATCGACAAGAAAAAGGACCATGTGAATTTTAAGGTTTTTTTTTTTAACTTATTACATTATTTTGACAGACTATTTTGACAGACTAGGGAAAAAAGAAAAGGACATGAAAATATATTACTTTATTATTAATGTTATTGATAAAAAAAATTCTATGTTTTTGAAAATAATTTAGAGACTTTTTTTTTTTTAACTTATCATGTTGTTTTAAATAGCTTAACATTGGGGAAATATAAAAGACATAAAAACAGAAAAGAAAAGTCATGGGTGTCAAGTAGTCATATAAATATCTAAAAAATTATCAAATAGTTTCTTTTTACTTTTATGAATTCACTGCATTGTTTTGAATCGCTTATATTGAAGAAAAAAGACATGAAAATAGGAAATAAAAGTATGACCAATTTCACAATGATTTTATTAAAAAAACACTTTATTCATACATAGATGTATCAATGTATCCATATTAGTTAAAATATAAATTTTAATATTCTCAATCTTGATTTCGTATGAATTATAAATTTCAATGTTAAAAATCTTGATTTCGTATGAATTATAAATTTCAATATTTTCAACATTGATTTTTTTTTCTAGATTTCAGTTATCTACTTGAATAAATAAGGGTTAAGTTAAATTATAAATTTTAACATTTACAACATTGATTTTGTTTTTTAAGTTTCATTTCTCTAGCTAATAAATAAATAAAGCTAATAAATAAATAAAGGATCAAGCTAAATTTTAAATTTCATACTTTCAAATTTGATTTCATTCTCATGACTTCATTCCTCTTATTAATAATCGATATTCAATACTTTCAAATTTGATTTCATTTTCATGACTTCATTCCTCTTATTAATAATAGATATTGGATAGGAAAACAACAAATTGATTGGAAACTCGAGAAAAGCTTCAAATTTTATTATTATTTTTTAACATAGCTAATATTATTTTAATCTACACTTGAATAGGGTGGTAAGGACGATATCCATGATACTTAGGGGTCTTTAATCCCCTCTCCCATTATGGGTGATTTTAAGAACCCCCTAAATTTATATGTATAGTAAATGGGTGAATCCCCATGATACATAGGAAAAATTGAAGGTTATTTTATTAATAATATAATATGTATATATAATTTTTGGCGAATCTTTTAGTCAATTATATAATCTTGTAAAATCTTTGCAAATCTTTCACTGAATTATAAAATCTTGTAAAATCCTAGTGAATCTTTCACTGAATTATAAAATCTTGTAAAATCATGGCGAATCTTTTACTAAAATATAAAATATTATGATGTCTTGGTGATTTTTTTGATAAAGTTTAAAACCATATATAATAATAGGAAAACATATTCCTTAAATTGTAATATATTAATTTTACATATTTGAAAAAGAAGTATAATGTGTCTCTCCTCCAAACAATGTTCCAAGCATCAGGGGTTGTGTTTGTCAAGGTTCTTATTGTGTTTGTCAAGGTTCACCTATTCACTTCTAAAACAATTATGATTTTCCAAGGGGGTGGTCAATTTAGTGGCCACCAGAATTCCAATTGCCTCAAGGCGTGTGCTTAGAATTTCCATTGATGGGCTTCCCGACTTCCATTAAAAGGCTTTATATAAGACAAAAAATGATAGATGTCTATCAAAAGGATTCATATACCCCACCAAATACATCTAGAGGTTTGTATACCCCACACCAATGACACTAGAGCTTTGTATATCACACCAATGACATGTAGGGCTTCCCTTGGTGTAAAATATTTCCAATTCCATGTTCCCCTTCTATAGGATATTTAAATAAAAATAAGTTAATTAAGAGGAATGATTCATGATTTGCCTACCTACTCACCCAACTAGCTAAGACCGAATGAGAAATGCATTTTAGAGCATATGAATATATATGTCATCTAAATAACATGCAAACAAGAAGAACACACACACACATATACAAAACAAATCATAGCCTAACAAATTGCTAAACAACAAGTAGGAATGTCAAAATGATAAACATATGTACATGATGTAAAAAACATGCCTATGAGCAACAAGAAACATTGGTCTTTAAAACAATGTTATAAACAACAAGATCTAAGCACAAAAATATTAATATCATGGTCATTATTCATATAAAGGTATTCATATGTGCAAAAAACTTTAGGACATAAGAAATGTGAAACAATTAAGTCATTCCATGATGACGATGTTGATAGTCTTAGTTAGACTGCCATAATTAAGAATGAACACCAATATATGTATATTTAGTAAGGGTTATTATGACATTGTGTATATATATACTTGGCATTTATATTTATCATCTTTGTTATGAAACCAAATTCTCTAAGAAAACATACACTCGAAAAGGAAAACCAACAAATGCTTACATGAATCTTAGAAAATAACTTAGGGTGTAGATTAAGAAAATACAACATAAATGTATCCAAAAACACCCTAGAACTTAATCCCTCAAGCAATTAAGACTCCAATATAGAACCATTATGGTGATCCAATAACTATCTATTATGCAAATTTTACATCTATCATCATCAAAATTGTTTTTGGCAGTACTCAACATTTTCCAAAACCCAATTAATTATATGGTGTCTAGGCTTTTTCGATACTATTTACCTAGTACACAAACAAACATTCATACTGGGCATGCCTACAAACATTGTTCAACATGGGGTGGAGCCTGTATGGCCATGGGTTTTGGATAAAAATGGGATGCAAGTTTGATGAAAAATATGAGTTGTATCATTAAGCTAAAGCTTATTGAATTAAGTGGTAGTGACAACTAAATTGTAATCACAATGATGTTGTCGAAATATGCATTTGTACTGAATGAAGTCTTCTTTCAAACAATAAATTGTTGTTTATACCTAAGTATTTAGTCTAATGGAATTAACCATTAAAATTACCTTGCAGATCCTCTTGTTGAAACAATCCTACATGGCTATCGCATTTCAAAAGAATTTAGTTTATTGATAGTCCCATTTCTTATTGTTGAAATAATCCTGCATGGATAACAAATGAGAGTCACATGCAATACACAATAACAAATGAGACTATGAACCTTTGGAGGTCAGATAGCCTCAATTGTTTTAATATTATGGTTGACATTTTTCAGATCTGTTGAGTAACACTTTATGGTCCTATTTCATACTGGTTAATATGTTCTTCCCTATGGTTGAGATTTGTTGTCAGAAAACAACAATTAGGATCTTCAACTAATATTCAATTCAGACCCTAAATCTTCTTCAATGAGTTTTTCTCTTTATGTTGGATTGGAATTAAGCTCTTAAAACATCTTCTACAAGTCTGAAGGCATGCAAAATCACAATATTTCAAACTCTCCATCCATTCAACTAAATTTAAAAGTATTTGGAACCTTTAAAAAGAATCAATCATTTAGGGGCTTAAGCACACTACTTTTATTTCATACTAAATGATTAGGTCAAGGTTGGAATTCTGGAAATTATTTGGGGGTTGCATATAAGATATTCCAGGTGTAGCTCACGAACCACACCTTTGGGCCATTCATTTGTGGTCACTGGCAGCATAATATATTCTTGTTGATATCACCAATAGTTTTATCTACAAATTCAGATAGAATGGTATTTCTCCACCTCCATAATAATCTATATACCTTGGCTTCTGCAATTTTATCACAAAAATCATCATCAAATTCCATTTGTTATTAAAATGAAAAGGGGCAGTTAAACCAATCTATAATGTATATTTTTCCTGTAAACTCCATTGAAACATACTTAGGTCAAATTCATCACCCAACAGACTTATTGTAGACCTAATGGCAAGGGTAATTGCTTGCTGCCAGATCTAAGCCCGTATCTGGAATGAGACAATTTGTATCTATACTTTTGCTAGTGAATTTGAATATATTTATGTGTGAATCAAGATTACTAGTGTGTCGATTGGTATACATTCCTCTAAGATCTAAACTTAAAGTGCTTCCCTTTAATCTCTGCTTGATATCAACCATTACAAAACCCTTCAAAATATGGTTGTCACATGTTCCATGGAATACATTCCTCTTCAGGATATACCGGACAACCAATAATTCATCTTGATATTATAAAAGTTTGTTGATTAACACTCGACACATTAGCTTCTTTGAACATCAAAGGGATTATATATCATGAGACTGTAACCTAGGCACTAATGTTCTTTCTACTATCTAAGGAAACTCATCAATCATTTCCTTCTTCACATCAATAGTAGCAACATACAAAAAACCATAAACTCAATGCATATCCCTGCATAGAACTCTATTGTAGGATAACTATAAGGTTGATCTCAACATGCTTTAAGGTGATCACACTCTCCACTAATCTGGTCAATTTCTTCCATAAATCCACAAGGTCCTAACAATTTCTACATTTCAGGCCTCTTTATAAACTATAGCACCCTTCAAAAGTGATTCTCGATGCATTAAAAATTTGCACTAAGAACTTCTAATGCATTGACATTGCTTTTATTTGAGACAATATTATACTGAGAAGAATCCATTTGAAACCATCCACAATCGCATCCCCTTATTTAACAAAGGCATCGACAAGAGCTGATAAAGATGCATCATCTAGCATTTTCCCTCCATTAAACATCCCATCCAATGCTATGTACATTTTTGTCTCAAATAAACTAGACTCAAGAATCCTCTGCATCCTGGTATTGATATCAATGCCACTATGCATGAAAATTTTCACAAGACTGGCATAGTCATTTCCACCACATTAAATACTCTTCATATTGTTTTAATGGGTGATGTTTATGCATGGAATCCATTGTTGCACAAGGATAAATGCATGTATCACATAATGGTCTCTGTTATTGCACAGTTTTTAGTTTAGGTCACAGGCTAAAAGATAGAGGACAAACTGGTGTAACAGGAACCTTCCCCACCCAATGTCACCTCGATGGGGAGGTTCTTTCTGTTTAGGGAGGTTAGCCCAGGGGAGATGTCTCCGGCAACCTGGGGTTTGAAGAGCCAAAGGATACAAGGTTAAGTCTTACGAATTCCCTCCTCGCAGGTTACCACCAGTATCAGATAGTCCGGTTAATCAACCAATAAAAGAAGTGTAGGCCCTGTTGAAAACACCTGCCCGGAACAAGAGAATAACAATACAATATATATATTTGTAGGCTATAACTCAAAGGGTTAGTACTTCTTTAACTATCTAATTTCATTCAATAAGCAATGTAATAGATACAAGATGAAGTCAATGTTCTGCTAATTAGCCTATGAAAGATTATCAATTCATCAATATCTACCAAGATGACTAAGCCAATAGTATATCCAATCAATAATTTGTTCAATAAGTGCTTGACGTCATCACTCAATTGCTTATATCACACCTTTGCTGCATCAAGATAAGATATTCACTATGACGTCAGCCTTTATTTTGTTAGTAAATGTTAGTTAGGGTTTTAAATTTAGGGTTTTAAAGGTAGATTTTGTACACTAGAGGCTCAACGTTGGAGATCTAACCAGTGCCTTAGGGTAGATGGAGTCAAAAGCAAGGGCACAAGGTCTCGAGAAGATGAAAACCTAGAGACTAGAGGGTAGGGTTCTATGGTGTTGCAAAGGTAGGGCCCTAGAATCAAAACCCTAGGGGAAAAAGGCTCACTCCAGTGTTGCTTAAGCAAGGCCTCATGCTCTTTCCTCCTCTAAATAAACTTGGCAAAAAAACTAGCTCAAAGTATAAATTTAAGGGAGAAAGTGTTGCAAAGGCAAGGCCTTCAAACCCTAGAAGGTGAAACCCTAGGTGTAGTCAAACTAGGCCTAAGACGTCTCCTCTTTTCAACCTATAACTTCAACGCTAGCTCAGAAAAAGGAAGACAAGTGTAGCAATGACTAGGCTATATCTTCTTTCTTCAATGGCTGAAAACTATTTCTCAACAAGGGGACATGTAGCAATGACCTACTTGTGTGCTTGCTACCTAGGGTTTTAAAATCAGCAATATAATAAGCAAATGTAAGAAATTAAGCCTACAACCATTCACTTAAGAATTTTTGCATGAAAAAATCACTTACATGTCATGAAGAAAGCATAAGCAAACCCTAGTTGTAAACCTTCCTTGAGACAAATGCCATAAATGCCAAGAAAAATCCTCAAAGAACAAGTGCACCTCACTTAGACACCAAGTTTACCCTAGTAGGGAGCAAGAAATAAGATATCACAAGAGAGTGATTTGTGTTATGTTCAAATGAGGGAAAAACATCCTAAATATATATCATTCCATGACCTTTAATTTACAAAATAGGTCATTAAAACAACCGACAAGGATGACTACAAAAATTACACTTTTTTTACATTAACTGCTAAGTAAAAGACACAAAATGAGCAAAATGTGGGATGTCAATCCCTTCTGAGGGAGACGTTGGCCCTTTTTGGGCTAGTCCAACATCCAGAAGTCAGGCGTTAGCCCTTCTAGGGCTCCTCCAAGCTACCACACGTGCCAGTAATCCATCAAACTGCCACACGCTCAAGGTGACGTCTAGATCTCCTGGGTGACATCATGTCCATCAAGAGGAAAACGTTCCATCTGAAGTGGGTCATCCCCCCTAGGCTGGGCTCAGCCAAAGTGTCCTGGGTGGAACATCCTTCTTTTCTTCATGTGCAAAGGCTCATCATAACACTGTCCTGTCTCTGCCACTGATGGAATCCCAACAACCATCTGATGGGCTCTTCAGCCCCATGGAGGTCCGAGCTAATCATCTCCCCATGTGTATCGGTCCACTGGTACCTATCCGTCGGGCATGGTCCTGCACATCAAAAACTTTTCCCTCCATGGGCTCATTAGTCCTCGGGATCATAGCAATGTCAATCATATTTCATCATTAATTTTATCAAATACATGCATAAGACCCCTAGCATATCCTCTAATAGCTCAAAGATATTACACTGATNGTGTAACCCCTCAAATAGGTCATCCTAATGCCCGGACTAGGGGAATGGGATGGATGTATGGGAGATAAGATGTAAAATGATAATATGGTGGGAGCGGACGATGGCTCTTCAAATCCCCCCTGGTAGCTAACCAAAACCTATGGATACAAGCTTGCTAGGTCACCTCGTTAATCCCCTCAACCATGTTCAAGTGGGTTAGTGTAAGATCCAAGCAGTTGTCAGAAATGTAAGGAACCTGATGCATACATCTGAAAGTTATAATGATCAAACATGACACATACCATGATACCTGGACCAATTACCTCATGGAGCAAGAGTCTTCTCCGATGGAAGTCCAAGCCGATGGTGATGGATGCTGCTGTTGTTGACAGGACAGGTCTGATGAAGAAGAAGAAGGATGGGCCCTCCAGGGCCATGCGCAGGTCAATCCTGCTCTCGGTACTCCATGTCTAGGACCTGTGGGCCTTGAGACATGATCTTCTAGTTATCCCTAGAAATCGGGGATAACAGGTTGAATGCCCATATTGCATCTATTTTCACTTGAGGAATCCTTTAGATGATAATACAGTGAGCTAACAATAGGATATGTGTCATTGTGTGCATCATTTATACGCTCAAATTCAAGATAAAAACGGTAACCATTGTGGGATTTGTTATCAAAGAATTGGCTTGTGAAAGAAAATTATCCTCTAGATGAAAAGCAACTTTGGTTATCACTTTCCTGCAGTGCCACTTCTATACCATGATCTCTTGTTGAGAGGGGGACTCTCTTCATATTATTTCTAGTGTTGAATTATGCTTGGTCATTTGTCATTCCATTGGGACTCACCTATCTGAAAATAATACATGAGCATAATTGAGTCCATACTTTCCGTTAGGATATTCTTATAACTGACAGATTTTGGTCCAGATGTCTTCATGGAACAGTTGTAAATCATGTAGTAAATAGCAAAGTCATTTGGGGTTCGATTCAATGTGGCCAAAGAGTCCAGAGTTGACTCAGACTTGGGAAAACCTTGGCAAATAAGAACAGTGAAAAAATAATTTTTGTTCAATATTGGGTTATATATATGCAAGTCTAAGCAGACTGAAGTTTGATTTGTGATTGAGACCCCGGTCTTGACTCGGCTTGTTTTGGGACCTAAGCCAAGTCTGACTTTTGAAGAAAATCTGAGTTCCTATGAGGCTGCCAACTAGGTCTATATTTGACCTGAGACTGGCTCTAAGTTTCAAATATCAAACTTCTCTTTGCTATTGATCTAGGTGGATATTGGTGGCCACCCACCTATTCCACTTGGACCCCCACCATTGCTTCTTTCAGTTTTTTAGTTTTCGCACAGTTTACTATTTTTAGC
>SNQJ01S0121982.1:29325-47754 GCA_010110895.2 Picea sitchensis | reverse complement strand
CTTATAAAAAACCCACTCTTGATTCCTTTTGTGCTGCTTTGATTAGAGAGGAAGATAAGCTTGTACAACTTGGAGTGATCAACACTGCAGGTACCTCCAACAAAGCCTTAGTTTCCCAACATAAATATAAACCCAAGAATCCCAAGAAGCAACATCCTCGCTTCAACAACAAGCAACATAAGGGTCCTAAACCCGCTCAGACATCTTCAACTCCTAATGGTGATAAAGGAGCAAAATATAAAAATAAGAAGTCTGACATACATTGCAACTTTTGTGATAAAGATGGTCATGATGAGTCCAAATGTTTCAAGAAGATGGCAACTTTAGAAGCAGTGATGAAGACGCACAACATTAATATCGATTCTACTTCTTCTTCTTCTTCTCATGGACATGCACTTTCTGCTTCTGGTTTCTCCTTCAATACAACTTCTACTTCTTCTTCTGATGAGTGGCTTATTGATTCTGGAGCATCTTATCATATGGCTAAGGATAAAGACACATTTTATGCTCTAAATGAATGTAACACCAAAAAAATATTTGTTGGTGATGATATATCTCTTAGTGTTGTATGATCTGGAACAATTCAAGTAGATAATGGTCATTTCAATGATGTATTATGTGTTCCAAGTCTTTCTTGTAACCTTCTATCAGTATATCAAATTAGTCAATTAGGTGAAGGTAAAACTGTAGAGTTTTCACCTCACCAAGTTGTAATCAAGGATCTAAAATATCCTAAGAATGTTCTTTCAACTGAAATTGATGATGATATTATCAGGTTGTACAAGTTTGACAACTTTGGGTCATCATCTTTTTCATCCCTTTTTTTAACTGATAGCAATGACTTGAGAAAACTTTGGCATGAGAGGTTTGGTCATCTAAACTATCACTCATTGCAACAACTATGTAACAATAGATGGTGACTGGTCTTCCTCCTGTTTCATGCAGAGATGGTGTTTGTGCTAGTTATGTTCTCGACAAACATCATTGGGACAATTTTGACAAATGTGCCTCTTGGCACACCTCGAGCCCTTTGTAGCTTGTTCACAATGATTTGTGTGTTCCACTTTCTTCTCCTTCTCTTTATGGGTGCAAGTATTTCTTAACTTTCATTGATGAATTTTCCAGACGTGACTAAAATTAAACTAGATCTAAGTCACTTCTATGTATTTGGCAGTATATCATGCGCTCACATTCCTGATGAGAAAAAGAAAACATTGCAGCCTAAAAGTGAGAAGTGTATATTTGTTGGTTATTCTGAATATGTCAAAGGTTATATACTTCTTCAACCATATTGTAATGAAATTATTATTAGAAGAGATGTTAAATTTGATGAAAATCTCTTGGCTTGCGAGCCTAATTCGATGATTGTGCCTTCTTCGGCCTGTGAGCCATCTTCGACGTTTGTGCCTTCTTCTGTTCCTATTATGGTTTCTTCTTCAGATGATGATAGTGAGGATGCAAATCCACCTCCGCTTGCTCACCTTCCTCCAGATGAGTCCTTTGAACCTAAACCAACATGAGCTCCACCGCTTCCTAGATGGGTCCGTTCAACACGAGAATCAACTGGTGATCTTGTCGGTGATCCTTCATATCAATGTCAGACACGTTCACAGTTCCAATAAGCCTCTTCTCTTTTGGCTCAAGTTTCAGAGACTCATGATCCAGATACATTTGCAAAAGCTATAGGTCATCCAGATTAGGATACAACAATGAATGACGAGTATTGTTCTTTAATGGAAAATGATACTTGCGATATTGTACCTATTCCAAAAGGAAGAAAACTTGTCAGATGTTAATGGGTCTACAGAACTAAGTATGCATAAGATGGAAGTGTTGAAAGACACAAGGCTTAGTTAGTTTCCAAAGGATTTTCCCAAGTTGAAGGAATTGACTATAATGAAACCTTTGCCTCTATAGCCAAAATGAATTCCATCTTCCTTGTTCTTGCCCTTGCTGCCTCACATAAATGGGAGGTCCATCATATGGATGTTAAATCCGCCTTCTTACATTGAGATTTGCAAGAAGAAATCTACATGGAACAACCTCTCGACTATGTCCAGAATGACTCTAGCCTTGTTTGTCACCTTAAGAAATCTATTTATGGTCTTAAGCAAGCTCCCCAAGCTTGGTATGCCAAAATGGACAACTTTCTTATTGACATCGGATTCTCTAGATGCCATTCTGATCCTAATGTCTCAAACAAGAAAGTAGGAAGCCATCTCATCATCCTTGTCCTTTATGTTGATAACCTTATCCTTACTAGTAGTGACTCAAAACTCTTAAACCATGTGAAAACCAACCTTAAGAATAAATTTGAAATGACAGACTTAGGATTTTTGCACTATTTCCTTGGCCTCCAAGTTTTGAAAACCAATGAAGGAATTTTTATTTCCTAGTCTAAGTATGCTTATGATCTTCTTCGTCGCTTTCACATGGACGATTGTAAACCAACCCCTTCTCCCTTCCAGGTTGGAGTCAATCTTACTACCACCTTTACTTCTCCCTAAGTTGATGCCACTCTGTACCGTCAGTTAGTTGGCAACCTCTTATACTTGACTCATACCCGTTCTGATCTTTCCTTTGTTGTTGGTCTTGTTGCCCGGTATATGCAAACACCCAATGAAAGCCATTGGAAAGCAACTAAAATGATACTTCGCTATGTCCGTGGTACAGTTCAGGGGGGGGCTCCTTTATTGGTTGGTTTCTGATTCAGATTGGGCCGACGACCCTGATAATCAGAAGTCTACTGCATGTTATGTTTTCATCCTTGGATCATGACCTGTCACTTGGCCCTGTAAGAAACAATAGGCTATTGCACTTTCTTCAGCAGAAGTAGAGTACCGAGCAACGATAAATGCAAGTCAGGAAGCCTTGTGGCTTCGACAGATCTTTTCAGAGTTTGGATTCCAGCAACAACATCCGACCAGCCTTTGGTGCGACAATTAGAGTGCCATCAAACTCGCCAAAGACCCAGTTCAACATCAACACAACAAACACATCGAAATACACACGCACTTCATCAGAAAGATCATTCATGATCATGTTATTGAAGTTCTCTTTTGCCCTACAAAAGATCAAGTTGCAGACATTTTCACAAAGTCTCTTACAGAAGCAAAGTTTTCCAAACTTCGATCCATGTTCGGAGTTCAAGAAGTTGTCATTAAGGGGGGATAGGCTCTAATGCCTCCTTCTTTCTCCTATTGTGTCACTATTGTAAATCCTTCAATCCTATCCCAAGTTTTTCTTAAGGGGAGATGTTAGGAAATTTAGACAATTAGGAGTTAGTTAAGAGCTACTTTGTCTAATGTGTTGTTAGGTAAAAGTGTGTTTCTTTAGTATGCACTAGTATGCATTTGTAGTTAGGAAATCCAACGGTCACGATATGTTCCGGACATAGAGTGATCCAACGGTTCATATTACCCTCGATCTTAACAGACATTGATCCATGGCTTAGCACCCGATTGGTCCATGATCTCTATTTAAAGATCATGGAGGGTCATTTGCCGATGATTGATTGTGAGAAACTCTGTTGTAAAATCTCTATGTAATCTTTTTCTTTTGCATTAATAAACTTCTCCAAGTGGTCGCGTTGGCTGGGGCTGTGGATGTTTTCCCGTAGGGGTTTTACCACGTCAAAACATCGATGTGTTGATATTTGATCTGGTTGTGTGAGTGGTTACTGAAGGTGTTCGTCCTCTGTTGGAATACCTGTGTTGTCGAACACGCTGGGCTATTGCACTTTCTCACAAAAATTTGCCCTTTCCGCAAAATCAGGTTCTCTTAAAAATGGAGGGCCCAACAGGCTTCGAACACAACCTTTGACTCATCCCAAGTCAACCTGCTGACTCGTTACCTTGACCTTCCACAAATGGAGGGCCTAAATCCAGTACAATGGTGAGATACTACTCATGAAAATGGTCATAGTGATCCATTCGGTCCTGCCATTTCCTTGCCAAAATTGAGGTGCCTGCAACAAATTCCTAACCGGCAGTCACACCGGGATCCTCTGATTGAGTAGCCGATAGAGTAATCCATTTGGTATCGGAAATGGAGTCAATCTATTGCATCTGGACATACTTAACTTGCATGGTAGGTCAGAAGTTTCGAAGTTCCTTCTTGGCATCTCGAGTAGACTCATCCAACACGTCAAGTCTTTCATCTGAAACCTGGATTTCAACAAACTTGGAAGCCTGCTCCATTGGGTCAGTGATGGCCTGGGTTTCCGCATTCATCTTGTTAATATGAGTGCCCAAGTATTCAATAGGATGACTGTAGCATTCTAGCAAGTTGACCCAGTCATTGACCATATCAAAGAACCGACGACACTCCTCTGCCCGAGCATGAATAGAGAATCTGGTGATGTTTCCCTCCACAACTATCTGTGTAATCTTCTGTAGCATCTGTTGGGGCTGATCCTTTTCCTTTAATTTGATCGCAGCTAACTCCTGTTGCAGGGTATCAGTCTTTGTATCCAGCTATGACCAGGCACCAACAATGAGCTCAACTCGCTACAAAGGCGCAGCTTGAGGGATGTCTTCCAGAAGCACATGAACAACCTGTCAAAAAGAGGGTTAGACTTGAGAAAATTTATCTCACATAGATGTAATAGTGGATTTAGTTTGCACATGCAATCCATGATCAAATTCTTTAGAATAAGTGAGGTGACATATTGAAATTGTTGTGTTTTTTGTTGGAGCTCCTCGTTTGTTCACTGAACTGCAATGATTCCCTATTCTAGTTGATCGGTGGAAGCCCTCATGAAGGTCAATAGATGTGTTGTAGTCCAAGCGTCGATCTCTCCACTAGTATATGGTGGAGGCATAAGCAATCATGATGTAAGTGGCTGGCCACCGGAAACAGAGTGTTTCGACATGCTATGGGTCCCAATGCTATCAGGACTAACTGACATAGCATAGAGGCTATGGGAAAATTTGTCTTGGACTTCCTGGGGCAGCATGTTGATCACATTGGCGTGTTCCAGATAGAGTTCTGGGATGGCACAACAATGTTGGGGATTGTGCAAAATGGGTACCACCTGGTCCTTTACAAAACTCATGTTGTGCATAGACTGAGTGTCCTTTGGTATATCCATGACATCATTCTATGGATCTTGACCCAGTGGGTCTTGGACTTCTGGCTCTGTCTAGGATTGTGAGTGGGGTTGTGTTTCAGGTGGGGTATCTAACGGGGTTGGAACCTTTGGACACTAGGGAAAATCAGACGACTTAGGAACTTCAGTTGTAGTAATCGAAATGAAGGGGCCACTAGGTTGTGTTGCAACAACATTGACATGAGACTGAGTAGTCGACGGAGGAACATCTGATGGAGTTTTCGTGGATGAGCCAAGGGGTTGAATGATAGATACCTCAACTAGAGGGGTGACCTTGGGCGTAATGGGGGGGTCATCAACAATGAGAATGGGGACAAAGGATAAAGTGGGTGGGGCGATAGGAGTTGGAAGTGGTCGGGAGGAAATGGGAATAACATTAGTGACAATGGTCCCGGTGGTGTATTTGGAAGGAGAATTAGTGCATTTCTTCTTAGGATAAAATGCAACAACAACAACCTCGCACAAGTCCTTACCTGAAATAGTGGCGTCATCTGGGATATTGAGAAATGGCGGTGGCCTAAGCTAGGGAAAAACCTCTTCTTTTGTTTCTTCATCCGAATTTGATGGCGAGAGTGGTCGTTTTTGAGAAGTGACAATGCTAGAACCTGGAATGTGTATTGATGTTGGGGTCTCTCACCATGATATGGTAGGGAAGTGATAGGAGACTCTGAAGCACTTCTACTCTTTTACGACTCCATGCTAGGAGCATACCTCTTTTTCAAGTGCTTTCTCTGTGAAGTAGTACAAAAGTGGAGGGGTATGGAATTCATCATCTGTTGTACCAAGAGATTACATGAAGGTGTTTTCCTAGTTCATGGAAAACCATATCTTGTTGGTATGGATATTTAGTAGCTCCTAGGGAATGCACAGACGTTGGGTAACATTGACGAGGTCATTAAACCACTGCAAAAAGGAAACATTATTGAAGAAGGAATTGGTATCATCGATCCATGCCTACCAAGGCTCAAACCTCATCTCTAGTTGCGTATCTATAGTCACCGCAAGGTCCCTTCCCACTTGTGGAGAGTGCCACTAAAAGGTACCCAAAAATGAAATATTTGTACTTCTCATGCACATCTGCACAGGCTTGGAACAATTCGGCTCACAGGTAGTGATACCAGTTCATGACGGCTCCTTGCACACATAAATCCCCCACCAAGAGTGCATCCAATGTGTATTCCCCTCGTGTGTAGGTCCTCATAACATTGTACGCAATCAAGTAGCATGCACAACAAACTGGTTCAGGTAGAATGGGCTCAAGCCCGACACCTCAACCACCTCATCTAGTATTAAACTTGTCATAGAGAGTAGGATCTCCCTTCTTCTTACCACACTTTCTAGACCCTTGGAACCCATTGGTGACATCATCACCCTCCATTTATAGACCTATGAGCTGATGGATATATTCCACGTGAATAAGATATTCTTGGTCTAACCACATGGAACCGTTGTGGATGTGACTGATGAGGAACTTGGTACAACGCCCAACCTCGCATGTGGTCCCAAACACTAGTAAGTCTTGTAAGTTCATAAGTGTGGATTCCTGTAGTGGTACAAAGGGAATATTCCACTCCATACCAACCTCTCCCGAAGGCAGCGAAACATAGTTGGAATAGACCTTGGATTTCATCTGTAGGAACAGGTTAACATCCAAGAAATCGATGTGAACGAGGCGAGTTTGATCGACCTTCCTCTATAAGTCTCCTAGGACAGTAAAACATGGATAAAAAAACTCTGTAGGAACAAAAATCTTGGGGATGACACCTCGAGCGATGCCTTGGTGACCCATATTTGGAAATCAAAGATAGTAAACAAACATGACAGGGGGTCGAGAGGAGAGGGGTGAGTGGACCGAAGGCTTAGTAAGATATAGAGTGAAGTATGAAACTAAGTTGAAGAAATAGAATAAGGGTGAACCACAAGTTGAATATGAGTTTATAGATAATGTTGGGAGGTGACGGCATGAATCAGTGACAAAGAGAAACCATCACAACGGTAATTCGATATTAACATCATATATGAAAAGCGGAAAACGATAAAATATATGAGGATATTTGGGTAAGAGCGAGCATGGCTACCAAGTGGACATTGATAGGACATAGTACTTGAAATATTTAACGACCCCACTGGTGGTGAACTAGAAATGTAATGACAGTTGGTGAGATTTAAATGACTTTAACTAGTAATGACGAGACAACTGAGAAAAAGGTACTAACGATCTTAATGAATGACATGGAAGAGATATAGCATGAATTTAAAACTTGAGAGTTAATAAATATGCACATATTTGATTTAGACCTCCCTGACCACAAAGGTGATATCCAGGATGAAAAAAGTGGCAATGACAACTAAACTCTACGACAAGTGACAATTGAACACGTCACCATTTTATTGATAGTAAAATATAAAAAATGAAAAAAATGAAATCCAATCTACTACATTCACYCCCAGTAACATGAGTGTTGTGTAATGCYTCATACCAGGAAGAAATGTAGGGCTTTAGGAATGCATCGTTCACCCATCCTGGACGAAGAATCCCATCGAGTTGCGCGATCCTAACAACACCAGATTCACAGATTTCTGCAACTATAAAAGGTCCCAACCAATGCATTTGTAATTTCCTCAGATGTTTTTGATACTTGTTGTCATATAACAAGACTTTCTCACCCAATGCAAATGATTTGGTTTTAATATTCCTGTCATGCCAAGCCTTTTTTCGGGCTTTCTCCACTGTTTGATGAAAATCTGCTAAAAAATGAGTTTCTTCAAGTTCCATTAGTTACGCAACCTGTGTTGTGATGGAATCATTGTCTGTCATCTGAGTAGCCTGCACAATGAATAGATTGGGAGTTATAAACTCAGCTAGCACTACTGCTTCTCTTCCATATACCAATTGAAATGGGGCAAACCTGTGTAATTTCTTTGTAGTGGTTTAGTAAGCCCATAACATAACTGAAACTCTCTCATCCCAATCATCACGATTTGCGCAACATACTTTAGTTAATCCTGTCTCTAAGATCTTATTGAAGGATTCTACTATTCCATTAGCTTGTGGATGGTATGGACTGCTCTTATGGTATTGAATCAAAAACTCTCTCGTGAGGGTGGACATAGTCTCACTAATAAAGTGGGCAACTTGATCACTAGTTAAATTCCGAGGACAACCAAACGTGGTAATTATGTTCTCAAAAATAAATCCTGTTGCTGTGTCTGTAGAGAAATCTTGAACATCATGTGCTTCTTCCCACTGAGTAAAGTAATTGGTTGCGGTAATAATATATCTTTCATTTGAATGCTTCGCAGGGGGGTTTGTTGGACCGATAAAATCAACAACCCATTTTTCAAAGGCTTGCAGTGCTCAAACATGATATAAAGGTAACTCATCTCTACATGATGGCCTACCAATTTGCTAATAGACATCACATACCTTAGAATAATCTCTGGCATCCTTGAACATCGTTGGCCACCATAATCCTACTTGTAATATCTTTCGGGTAGTTTCCTTTCTACCTACATGTCCTCCTGCAACTCCACTGTGACATTCCCACAGAATAACCGATCTTTCATGGTCAAGTACACACCGTCTGAGGATACTCTCCAGTCCCAACTTGTCCAATTAACCTGAAACTAGTTGATAGTTTTCTGCACAAACCACAAAGTGTCACTTTTGAGTTGCGAAATAACCTTCAGGGCAAGAACCTATGCTCATAAATAATGCAATGTCAGACAAGTAATCAGGAATAGCCTCAACTTTGAAAAGATATGCATCTGGGATCTGATCATGTACAACTCTACCACTCTCTCTAGAATCTAGTCTAGACAAATGATCTATACCCACATTTAATTTGCTTGTCTTAACATTGAACTCAAAAGAAAACTCCTGAAACAACAATAACCATCTGCAAATTCTCCCTTCTAACATAAGATTATTAACGAGATATTTCAAAGTAGAGTGATCAATAAAGAATTTAAAGTGACTTCCTAGCAAATAATGTATAAACTTTTGCAAAGCATAAACCATTTCCAAACCTTCCCTTTTAGTTGTAGTGTAGTTGCATTCGGCCCAATAAATCTTCTTGTTGGAAAAGTAGAGGGGATGATCCAGGTTTCCTTCGCCAGGTTGTGCAAGGATTTCTCCCACCGCAATACCAGAAGCATCAATATGTACGTGAAATTCCACTTGCCAATTTAGATAGATGACGATAGGAGGAATAATTAGCTTTTCTTTGAGGATATTAAAGGCTTGAGTGCATTCTAGTGTCTAGCTAAAAGCTTGAGATTTCGTTAACAACTTCTACAACGGGGTGGTGATGCTTGCATATTTTCTAATAAACTTGCGATAATATCCAGTGTGACCCAATGGTGATGCAAATGTTTAGCAATTGTAGTTGGAGGCATATTCGGTATCACAACAAATTTTGCAAGATCAAGTAGAACTCCTTCCCTACATACAACATGTCCCAGCGGATTCCCAAATGGTACACAAAAAATGCACTTTTTCAGATTAAGGGAAATTTGTAGCTGTCCGCAGCAATCAAACATCAGTCATAATAGACCTATGTGCTCCTTTAATAGGCTATACATAGTCCAATCATCCATACAGACTTCGATAAACCTATGAATGAAGTCGTAGAATGTTGCAATCACTATTCAAGAGAACACCGCTAGGGCATTCTTGAGCCCAAAAGAATAACATTATAGGAAAATGATCCTCACTTGGTAGTGAATGCGGTATTTCACTTTTCCTCTTTTGCAATTATGACCTGGTGATACCCAAAAAAACCATCTATAAAAGAATAATCTTCATTCCCCCCCACTTGATCAAGGACCTCGTCACTGAAAGGAGTGGGAAAAGGGTGATGTACACATGCAACATTCAAGCTCTTGTAATCCACACAGACGCATATATCCTTAGTACCCTTCTTTCTCTATATTACGATATGACTTATCCACTCAGCCTCATCCACGAGGAAAATCAACCCAACTGCTAAGATTTTATCAACCTCATTCTTCACCTTCTCTTTGAATCTAGGATTCAAACGGTATGGTCCGTGTTTGACCGGTTTGGAGTTAGGGTTTAGCGCTATATTCATTTCCCCTAAGTCTCCCTTATGAACGGGGTTTGGAGTTAGGGTTTAGCGCTATATTCATTTCCCCTAAGTCTCCCTTATTTCCTTTGAGTTTTGAAACTATTTTAGTGAATAGATACTCATATTCTAGTTAGAGATTATACTGGCCATAGTATAATTTGTTCCAATAATCCCCTATAGATGTCATCTTAGGGTGCTCCTCACTCCCTATGTTTACTTTTTGCAACTTCAAGGGTTTGGTATATGAACGTTGGACATCATTATAGATAATATCTTTATCCCCCCTAGACCCTTATGATTCCTGAAATGTAAGATGCTGCAACTTCAGGGGTTTCGAATAGGAACTGCTGACCTCATCCCACATAGTTTCTCTAAAAGCTCTAGTGCCTTCAAATTCTTTAGCCTAAGGTCCTCTAGGTCGTTGAGATCTTCTGGGTCTTTATCAACCTTAATACAAGTCATCGATATTCGTATAGGGGATGGATAAAGGATATGAAAAATTAGGTATTCATGTTCAGGACATACTATAGTTAGATGTGTGGGCTTGAATTCATGAGTAAAAAATAGTTTCTTAATTTTTTGTAGCACCAAGGTGAGTTCAGGAGACTTACCCGAAGATGAGAAATCGTGGCAGAACTAGCATTGAAGTACTTCTCATCAAGCAGTTTGTATTTTGGTCTCATCGTGCACGTACCAAGCGCTGGGAATTTGTCCCAATGGATGAATAAAATAATGTACCCAAAGTTGAGAAGGTAGTTGTGCAACTTCCCATACCTTAATACAATGTGCAACATGCTCCTGTGGATCAAACGACCCATCATACGATTCGAGAGTTAATATTCGATGCTTCATCTTCTGGTCCTTACGCAACTGGTTGACTTGCGATGGAAGGATAAATCAATATTGAAGAGTGAGTTTGATCTCATCGCAAGAAGTCAAAGCTTCCTTATGCGTGGCCCACCACCTAGTTGGAGACAATTTTAATGCAATATAAATTATTGATATTCTTTGTTCTGCTTCATTTTTTTCTTCCAGATCAACTAGAAATATGCGCAAATCTGAAGTGCCATCATAAACAAGATTTAACTTTGTTTTGATCCACCTAGTTTCTCTGATAATGACACAACGTCTTGACAAGTTTTTGTACCTTCCTTGTTGCCAGTTGTCTAAGGCTGCCTCTGAATATTCATTTGTAGACTGAATGCTCCTCCATCTTACCGATCCATCTGTGGTAGGGTTAATATAGTCTGCTTATTTTCCTGTCGTCAGAGTGTAGATATGATCTAGGACATCCTGTTCCATATTTTCCTCAGCTAGATCAGTATATCGAGGACCTTGATATGGGTCTAGAGGTTGGGTTACTTTCATACCATCTGCTTCAAAGGTCATGATTTCCTTATTGAGATCTATAACATCATAATTATCATATGCTTAGTCAATATCCATTATAGCTAGGTACAGATCCTTCTCCCCCATTATTTCTATGACCTCGAAGTATGATATTGTTTTAACGCCAGCTAAGTGCAGTTCAATGTTTTGAAACTTCCCTACAAGGTAGATACAATACTGATTGGACATTCACAACTAAATAGGTGAATAGATGAGCTTGGGCTTGCCCATTTCTTCCCAAGTCTTCTTTACTAGTATGTTAACATAAAAAACCAAGTCTAACATAACATCATTAATCTCATAGTCATCAATGTGGGAATTTAGTCTAAATTCTCTTCCAGATATCCACTTTATCCTCTATATTCTCCTTGTATTTCTCTCCAGTAGATTAGCAACAATCGGTTCCTCTAGGCTCCCTTTAGTCTCTAAAGTTCCCTTGAGTGTGTTCTACAACTTCTTAGTGAGTTGTTTGTCATCCAAAATGTATGAAAATAGTTGGAATCATAAATCAATAGTATTTTGTGATTTCCCTGGAAGGTGCTTCTGTAAAAACATATTTTCCGTGACTCTTGATTGAATATCAAAGCTTGGTTCCACAACTATTGGCATTGTAGGATTAGACATTTGTCAGAACATTTCTACTATGTTCTGGAAGAACTCCTTCTGCCTTATGGGATCGTACTTGGCATCCTCCGATATTGCTTTATGAATCTTACTTTGATTAGGATATTAAATATCAACACTAGTCCTTGTTCCTCCTTGAGTAATAATGTTAATATTGGGCTCCTTTTCTGCAGTGATGGGTCGAGGATCAAAATTTATTAAATTGGTGCCTCATTGCCTTGTGCGATCTTCCCATTTCACGATCAATTTAGGGAAATCCTCGGTGACATGAGTATTGTTTTTGTAGTGTGCACAACACGGTCTTCCCATAGTGGAAATCTCTTGCGATATTCCCTTATTCATCACAATTGTAACAATGAATTGGTCCTCTCCCACCAGTCCATCCACCTTGAAATCCTACCCCTCCTTTGCGACCTCCTCCAAACCCTTGATGAGCTTCGTCGACCCTAAATCTAGACCGATCTAATCTATCTACAAGAGCATCCAGAGCGCAACACTGCTTGGTAGTGTGAGTAGGTGACCCACATAATTCATAGTATATCGTATTCGGAACAGGGGTGTACTTTTGTAGGATTGGACAATTCCTAGGGGGGTGGCCATGACTTCTACAGATTTCATAATACGTCCCACTCTAGCCTACTTGAACTTGCCAGATTATAAGTATTAGAAATGAAAGAAACTACTAAATAATTTAGTATAGAGTTTACTGGATTTGTAGATAACGCCGAGGGATTGGGTGATTCAGGGTGGGTTCCCTTGCCTTTGGAATGTAATTCTTGAACCTGGGGAGTCGCATGAGTATGTTTCGTCTAAGTTTTGTGATGCGATTCAACATCCTCTAGCGTCACAGGATCTGATACTCCCTCAACTTCTTCAGGGACTCTGGCCGAGTGATCCTCTCCAAGGGTGGAATCTATCATCATTCTTTCATTCGACTCTCCTTCCTCTCGTCCGCTTCCTCCAGAACTTTCACTTGTCTTTCCAAATATCTCCTGCAACGATTGGATGGATAGCCTTCTGCGTTTATGCAACTCCCATAACTTCTCTAACTCTCTTTTATGACTAATCTCAAATCCAATCTCCTTCCATGACTGATCAATCCTCTTCATGAATTTTCTCATATGTTTATGACACCTCTTTTCGATCATAGTAGCCCTCCTATGAGCTCGTTCATATATGAAACTCTTCGCTCGATGACCCCCCATGCCTCAAAAACTTCCATAACCTAACTCATGAACCCTCACCTGAATCACCCGCCCCTCATATGTAGGGATTTATGCTGCCATATCAACTGAAGGAACATGAAACATTCCTGCTTCCACTAGAAGAATCTTGATCCACAACGCTATTTCTCGCAACAATATTCCTTTGGCCCATTCTTGAAATATTTATTTTGCTTTCAAAAAATATTGGTGGTTCACCACAACAACTCGATGATATATCCTTCCACAATAGTCTGTACCCACAAATACACAACAAGAGAAATATGATTATCCAACCGATGAAGAGTTGCTAAATGTTGAACGACCCATTGATATCCTCTCTTGACTTGATCTTTGAATTCTGGTGCTTCTTACAACCGATCGAGCCACTAAAATACCTCTTCCAAGAATTGGATCCAGAATATCTCGTACCGATCACCTACAGGTTCTGAATAAAAGACAACGCTCTTCACAACCCTAAAACGTTTGTGTCGTAACTCAGGTTCTTGCAGTATAAACTCAACACACCTTATTTCCCGCCAATTCTCAATGTCATACTTAAAGATGTGATGTTGCATCCTCTAAAAACTCACTATAAATTCAGGCCACGACAACAAAACCATTTGTCAGTGCAAAATTAGAGACCAGGATTCTTGAAGGCTACCAACAAAGATACCGCTGTAGTCTAACATTGTTGGCATATTCAAACTTCTGTAAGGGAAGGAGGTCTCACTCGAAGCACAGTCAAGACTTGTATGTAGTGAAGTGAGTCAGGGAGGGTGCACCATCAGGTCTGATGCAACATAATGCAGATTCACACTTCAATATACAAGGAATTATGGCAACAAGAATCTAAAAAATCACAGAAACCAGATAAACTAAGTCGCTCAACATAAAGACAAAATCCATGCACCAAAGATACTTGTAGATACTAACTTGGTACCAAATATAAAGAACTGGAATAATTGTGCATCATAGAGACTAAAGATTCATACACATCATAATAAAATTTTAGAGCCCAAACGATCTCTTATATTATCAATATCTTAGAATTCATGATCCGATGAGTAAATCCTTCTTTTCATAGCTCATGCATCACACTCCATGTTCCAATACCAACTACAGACTCTATTTCTACTATGCAAGCACAATTATTCCTGCAAAATCCATTATAGTAGCTTGTCACACCAGACTCAATAACAACAATGGCGATAGCTTGATAATCGAGGAAGAACAAAAAAAATACTAACAACAACAATCTAACAATGCACAATATGACCAACAAGAAACCCTTTCCAATTACATACTCCCATATTTCTAGTTTTCCCTCGACTGCTTCTTGACTTCTTGATTCTGCTATTGTATTTTCTTGATTCCATGGAACGTTTCTTTTTCTCTCTTTCTCTTTGCATGCGCTCGAAGCTTCTGGCTCTTTCCACTTGCTCGTCCAGTGGGCACATGATCTGTTTTCACGACTGACACACTATGAATTATGAATAGTCTAATCATTGGAAGGAATGTTGTGAGAAAAAATGGAAGGCCACATTATTGAAATTTGTCGCTGCACTATTTTTTGTCAAGCTCATTGAGCAATTTATTGGATGATGCTGAGATTAATTTTTCCATAGATCAACTCGCCCTACCCTAACACACCTTATGGTGGTCTCATATTACAACTTGGTGAAAGTTGAAATTTCTCATTACAGTTGCAGTTTCCAGTTACAATTGTAGTTGGAGTCGCAGTTGCAGTTGTAGTTACAGTTGCAGTTGCAGTTATAGTTGCAATTCCCAGTCGCGAGTTGTAGTTGCAGTTGCCAGTTGCTAGTTGCGCAAACCTTGAGATTAGAAGACAAGCTGGATGATGCTACAAATTGAAGAGGTACACACTTATATATACGTTATTTCATGAGGGTGTTTGCAGGATATGTACACTTGGAAAAAAGGACATTTGTTCAAGTAGTGACAGTATATCCAAAGGGATCACAGATCTAGTGCACTCAAAGGAAGCTCAAGAGCTGGAGGTAGTAGTGATGATGTCTCCTATAGTATATGACAACTCGAAATCAAATAGAAACAACAAGACTCCAGGTTTTCATATCATGTTTGATATTTCATATTGTTGCATCTTAGGTAAATGTTGTAACTAGGAAAACAATATTTAGAGTTCTATTAATGATGAGTACTTTTGCTATCAACTATTTAGCAACACTTGAGTATTATTGGTACGATGATCATTATGTAAATGCTCACCATTTAGTACTAATGATGCACTTATTTATAAGATGAAATTGATCTCTTCCAGGAGATGTTCTTGGTCGTTGACTTTGTCCCACGCAGGTTACCTTGTATATTCCATGGAAGTTACCATGGAGATGTTCTTGTTTTGTTTAGGGAAGGTTACCATGGAGGAATAATTAGTCACAACACTAGAAAAATATTGTCGTCGTTTTTTATTCTTGTTCATGTTTTAGGAAGGTCACATGTGATAGCTTTGAGAGGGAGCTATAATGATGGTTGCAGGAGGAAATGTATTAGATGGTATCTGGTTTGCGACATGGAGAAAACTATCCAGACATGGAGTTGTATACATGACAATATACATCCATATACCAAAGGAGAAAAGGACGAAAGGAGGATATTTTTGTGGGATACAAAGTGTTCCACACAAAGAATGATAGTGAGGAGCAGAAGGCTCTGTAGGACGTCCGTACAATTTAGTTGTTCACTCTTCAAATCATCAAGAAGAGTCAAGAGAGCCAATAGAACTGGTGGATCTACCTAGAGATGTTGAAATGACCAGGAACATTCCAGCATGGCCTCCTGACACTTTGCAGGATGGAGTGAAGCATGCAGCTCCCCGTGATACTTTCAGGGAGAACAAACAACCTCGTAGATTCTCGAGTTATATGGCATTGTTGAGCTAGATCATGAGAAGGAGATTATCCTTCAGGGGAAGGAGATATGGATCCACCAATGGTGAGGAAGGTGGCCCCACCAAGCACCATCTCAGAGGGAGATAGAGTTTAGAGGGAGTTAGCCCTTAGGATCCAGTAGGGAGGAGCAACCTCCCAGGATAGTTCATAGGAGATTATACTTCAGGGGAAGTCAACAAATGCAGAGGGAGAAGATGGCTCCAAATATTGTACAAACTCAGAGGGAGTCAAGTTCTAGATAGATCAAGAGACCACACCAGTTTTCCAGCTATGTGGTGCTAATGAGTAAGACCATTGATTCAGAACCTTCCACTTATGAGGAAGCTGCAAAGAAACAAGTGTGTAAGGATGCTATGATGAAAGAGTACCAATCCATCATGAATAATGATGTGTGGGAAGTGGTTTCAAGACCATAAGGGAAGTCAATGGTGACTTCCAAGTGGATATACAAGATCAAACATGCTGCATATGGAAACATAGAGAAGTACAAATCTAGATTTATGGCTAGAGGATTCTCCTAGAAAGAGGGATAAGATTATGACAAAACATTTTCTCCAGTATCCAGGTACACTTATATTAGATCTATTGCTTCTGTTATGGGTTGGAAATTACACCAGATGGATGTAAAGAATACTTTCTTGAATGGTGAAATTGAAGAAGAAGTGTACATAGAGCAACCACAAGGTTTTGTGATCTATGGGAAGGAATCCCATGTTTCTAAATTGAAGAAAGATTTGTACAAAATTAAGCAGGAACATAGGGCATGGTATGCCAAAATAGACAATTATTTGATGAGCTTGGGGTTTACCAAGAGTGATGTAGATCCCAACCTTTACTACAAGGTTGAAGATGGTTTCCCCTTGATATTGGTACTATATGTGGATGACCTTTTCCTTATAGGGGATGAGAATGTCATATAAGGGTGCAAGAGGGAGCTCACTTCAAAGTTTGAAATGAAGGATCTAGGTTTGATGCACTATTTCTTAGGATTAGAAGTGTGGCAAAGACCAAATGAGATCTTCCTTAGCTAAGGAACGTATACAGTTGAGATCCTACAAAGATTCGGGATGATTGACTGCAAGTCCATGGCCACACCCATGGTTATGAATCTAAATCTCTTGAGTGATTCTTCTTCAAATTTAGTTGATCCCACTATGTACATACGATTGATCAGATCCTTGATGTACTTGGTTAACACCGAGATGAATATATTCTTTGTAGTGAGCACATTGAGTCAGTACATAGTTGAGCCTAGGCATGTACGTTTGGTAGCAACAAAGCATGCATTGAGGTACCTGCATGGTACAAATGGATATGTTTTTAGATATGTCTCAGACGGTGAAGTAAAGTTGCAAGGTTATATAGACTCTAACTAGGCGGGGAGTGCAGTGGATTAGAAAAGCACATCGGGATGTTGCTTCAGTTTAGGATCAGATATGATCTCATGGTTGAGGAGAAAACAGTTGTTAGTGGCACTTGATACAACAAAGGTAGAATATATAGCAACTAGTGTTGCAAACCATGAAGTAGTGTGGCTTTGAAAGTTACTTGCAAGGTTATTTGATCTAGAGTTGGAGCCAACTTTGATATACTGTGATAATCAAAGTTGTGTGAAGCTTTCAGAGAATCCAGTATTTCAAGACAAGTCAAAGAATATAGATATCAAATACCATTTCATCCGAGACATGGTGCATAAAGGAGCAGTTGAACTCTGATACATATCCATAGATGAGCATATAGTAGAAATTCTCACCAATCCTCTGTCTAAAGTGAAGTATGATTACTTCATAGACAAGCTTCACATGATGCAGAATGAACACCCTTGCTGAAAGGGAGTTGTGATGTTTTCTCCTATAGTGCGAAGATACTCTCCCTTTGGCCAAGAGTTTCCTAGATCAGTCATGTGAAGTGACTGAGGGAGTAATGTGTTAAAATATTGTAACTGGAAAGAGTATTCTTATTATTATTGATATATTATTCATAGGATCAATCCCCATTATGGATTGATCATGTCGGTTATTGTAATAGGACCAAATCCCTTTTTGCAGATTGGTCAAAAGACAATTATAATAGGCAGAATA
>SNQJ01S0121982.1:7805-27228 GCA_010110895.2 Picea sitchensis | reverse complement strand
CCAGGATAAATGTTGTGTCTCTTGTGATTGTGTATTTCTCAGTGATCTTGGACTATGCTATTGTTATCTAATGAAATGCAAACATCTATAATAATGGCTTAAACATTAACATAATGAGTATCTTGGTACACGTCTTTCCTAAGTCGTGTGAAGTGGCTAGGTGTGATTGGGACTTGTAGCGTGGTATTTCCTACGCCATGTGAAGTGGCTAGGTATGATTGGGACCATGGCGTATCCTTGCCTAAGCATTGTGAAGTGGCTAGGTGTGAATGAGGCCATAGTGGTAGTCCTTCCCATACCATGTGAAGTGGATGGGTGTGATTGGGACTACTAGGAGAGGAGAAACAACATAGATACTTGCAGTGTAGTATTGAGACAATGGTGGTAGTATGTCCCATACCATGTGAAGTGGATGGGTGTGATTTGGAATACTAGAGGATAACATCTTAGAAGAATACCTCCCTTGCTAAGAGGGAGTGTTGATGTTTTGTAGCAGCGGGAGGTATTCCCTCCTGGAAAACTTTTCTTAGAGAGGAAGATTCCAAGAAGTCAAAGGAATACCATTGAACAATTGAAGAACACGCCAGAAGAGAAGTCATCCCACAGAAAAATAATAAAGTGGAAATAGAATATATAGGAAGAGAAGTCGACGCACAGGAAAATAATAAAGTGGAAATATAATTTCCAAGAAGAGAAGTCGGCCCCAACAAAGTGACTGAACTAGTATAAATATAGGTGAATCCTTTGCTCATTTACACACACTACACTCATCATCTCAGCAAGGAAAAGGGGGCACAAATATGAGGCAACCCTAGGAGACGCTGCAACTGGGGTTCTTGGTGGTTTTTGTTGTGCGCTACCTATAGAAGAGTTGCACTAGGGTTGTAATGTGACTCAGTTGTCTACCCTCACTAGGGTTTTACAAGAAGAAGAGATAAGTACTTGTTATCAGGGTTTCTTCATTGTTGGTTTTTCTCTTATGACTAGAGCTTGTTCATGGTTGTACTGTATTATCAGAAATATCATCTCTAAGAAAATTTGGCTGGGTTTTTCCCCAAGTTTGGGGTTTTCCAAAGATAAATCTTTGTGTCTTCTTGTGCTTGTCTATCTACTTCTATATCATGCTTATGTTTTCAGTATATGATTTTTGAATGTTAAAATAAGATAAAAATACTTTGGTAAATCTATTGCTACCGAAAATGTAAAAAAAATCTAACACTTGGTTCATCACGAATCTTAAAAATATCCTCCCATTGTTGTGGGTCTCTCTTTTGTGAAACATTAGGAGACAATGTACTCCTTTCATTTACAAGTTTTCCATGTCGTCGATGTTGTTCAGTAGTGCTAACCATAGTTTCAATATCTTTTTGATTTCTTTCAATAAGAATTTCCCGAAGACTCTGGCTACCCCATTCTTCTTCTCCAAATAAAAATGTATTTGCAAATGCAACACTGCAACCCACATAAATCATATGATTCATGAACATATTATTAGGATCGAACACTTTAACTTCATCTACTAGTTTTAAATTGAATTGGTCAAATTGAACCAAAAATTCATCGATGTTTGTAATCTTTTAAATACTATTTCTCCAATCCTCCAAGGCAAAGGGATAAATTGCCTTTTATTTTTCTCAAGGAATAAATGAGCCCAAAATATATATTGTCTGCACACTTTTTCTACAAAATTTTTATCTGATATATAATATGGAAGGTATGAAGGTATTTCTTTGGAACAATAAACCCTGATGACACAAAAATGTTTTGTTACTTCGAAACTTACTCTCTTATCTATAAATGTTGTCGCTTCTAGAGACAGTCTTGAAGAACTTGGTACAAAAACAAGCCTCTTAAAAGGAGAAACAAATGAATTATGCACTTCATAAAAGTGGTACATTGCCTTTTTTCTCCATAAGGTAGGGTACCATGTCTGAGATGGGTCAACTTTGGAGTTGTCATGTTTGGATAAATGAATCCCTTAAAAAACATGGCAATGTGTGATAACAAAGATTAAATACAAGGACATAGAGAATTTATTACTCTTTATGAAATTTTCTAGTTGAAAATATAGTTCACCAAAAATAATCTTCACCCAATCGAAAACTGTTTTTTCATGAACAGAGAAATATAGGATGTACATATCCAAACAAAGAACAATAGCAGTGGATTATTTTCCAGTCACCATGGCAAACATCCATGCCATTTTTTAGTAGGGGTTCATTAGCAAATTAACCTGGATAGGTGAAAGGTATTCTGGCATACTTGAAACTTTAATAACAAAGTTAGTAATTACCCCTTTATAAAAATCCTCATCATTTTCCACATCAACTTGAAGGTACTATTTCAAATTCATCATTTTTGATGTTAAGACAATGGAACTATTTGCTAGTTACCAAATCTGAAGAATTAAAGACATTATCTTCCTAATATTTTATCCAACATATCTTCTAACTACAACAAGTAATCTTGATGTCCCTCTTAATTTTGAGCTTGACTCTGCCGTTCTATCAAGAGTCTTCCACAACTACACTGTAGTAATTGGGATAGAAAATATGGGCGAGGGCATTAGGGAAATATCCAATTCTCTAATCTTGTCCTTGAGAATAGAATTTTCACTCTCCATCTCTCCGAATAACATCCTCAGGGCATCACCCATGGCTTCATGGATATGCACAATTCTTGATGGTGGGACTCCATTTAGGTCAATTATTGAGCTTGTCTTTTCTTGGATTTTTTTTGTTTCTTGCATTAATTCTTTTAAAATATAATTTCTTTGGACTTTTATCAAACATAGTGATATGCAAAGTCGTGGATTCTTCTTCGAATGTAACTAGTTATTGTGTGACCAATTATGCTTCAACTTCTCTACTTTCCTGGACTCTTCATTCGTCGTCAAGGAATTCTATGTCCTCAATGTTTTCATCCAGGTCCATGTCTTCAAGAGTGATTTCATCTTCAGGTTCAATCTCATTTGTTCCTTCCTGATTTGTTTTCTTTTTTCTTTTACTGGTTACTGGAAGCTTATGGGGTCCTTCAAGAATTTTCCTAGGAGGGTTATGGTCACCTCCATCATCAGAATTGTCAGTTGAAGATTATTTTTCTCTTGAGTTGTAGGTTGATTTCTCTGTTTTTGTGGGTCTCATTTTTTTGAAAAATTAGGAGACCGTGTATTCCTTTTATTTACAAGTTTTCCATGTCTTCGATATTGTTCAGTATTGCTAACCACAATTTCAATATCTTCTTGATTTATTTCAATAGGAATTGCCTAAAGACTCTGGTTATCCCATTCTTCTTCTCCAAATAAAAATGTATTTGCAAATGCAACACTGTAACCCACATAAATCATATGATTCATGAACATATGATTAGGGTCGAACACTTTAACTTCATCTTCTAGTTTTAAATTGAATTAGTCGAATTGAACCAAAAATTCATCGATGATTGTAATACTTTTCAATACTATTTCTCCAATCCTCCAAGTCAAAGGGATAAATTTCCTTTTCCTTTTCTCAAGGAAGAAATGAGCCCAGAGTCTATATTGTCTGCACACTTCTACTACAAACATTTTATCTAATACATAATATGGAAGGTATGAAGGTATTTATTTGGAACAATAAACCCTGATGATGCACAAATGTTTTGTTAATTCGTAACTTATTCTTTTATCTATAAATGTTGTCGCTTCTAGAGAGAGTCTTGAAGTACTTGGTCCAAAAACAAGCCTCTTAAAAGGAGAAAAAAATGAATTATGCACTTCGTAAAAGTGGTACATGGCCTTTTGTTTCCATCAGGTAGGGTACCATGTCTGAGATGGGTCAACTTTGCAATTGACATGCTTGGATAAATGCATCCCTTTAAAAACATGACAATGCGTGATAAAAAAGATTAAATATTAGGACATATAGAATTTATTACTCTTTATGAATTTTTCTAGTTGAAAAGATAGTTCACCAAAAATAATCTTCACCCAATCGAAAACCTCTTTTTCATGAATGGAGAAATATAGGATGTACATATCCAAACAACGAACAATAGAAGTGGATTCTTGTCCAATCACCATGCCAAACAACCATGCCATTTCTTAGTAGGGGTTCCTTAGAAAATTAACCTGGATAGCTGAAAGGTATTTTGGCATCATGGCTGGATCTTCCAAATACTCTTGCAAGGGCTCAAATCCACCATTTATCATCTTCAAGAATTCCTTAGCTTCATTCCTCTTGAAGGTAATCGTTGGATCTAGAAGTCTAAGAATTCTTTTAAAGACAGAAGGACTTAAAGAAACTGGGGATTCCCCTTGAAGATGAATTATTTGTTGGTTCTTATCAAATTGATATATACACCATGAAATCAGTTATGTGAAATCAAATACCTCTGGAACAAAACATGTTGAAGCAATCCCAGATGTCCAAATCTGATTAAGATATCTCTCAAGAAACGACAATCTCGAATAATACTTATAGGCTCTTTGATCTGAATCTTAGGGGGGCTTATATTCTAAGTTCAGATGTATGAGTCATATATTCATATTTTTATGTAAAATGGAACTTTATAGATATGTAATTGATGGAGTCAAACCTAATCAAAATTGACTTCGTAAAAAAGAAACCTTATAAAAAGGTAATAGGGAGAGAGTGAACACCGGGAAGGAGAGGTCCCAAAATTGGCCTCATTGCATGTAATGGTTCTTCTTAATGGAATATTTCTTCTCCAACTCTCTCTCTCTCTTTCTCATATTTTTGTGGTGTATTCAGTTCATATATTTTCTTCAATGTTCTTGTGGTTAATTTTATGGCATATTTGTATGTTTTCTCTTCTCCTCCCTCGACAATCAAGCCTTCCAGATTTTATCCCTTAAGATATGGATCATTGGTATCATAGCGGGTTACTACTCCATGGGAACTAGGGTTTGAAGCATATTTTGGGTTCAAATATTTGCAAAAATTTCCAACCTCCTTTCGGCACTCTCATAATCCTGTTGGGCCATACACTGTAAGTATCACAATTGGTCCACAGGAATTACAAGGTTTTTCTTCCCTCAAAATTTCATTCACCATTGCAAGAACATCCTTACATGGAATCACTACATCCATTGGTCTACAAAATTTTCAGAAATTTCACAGGTTTTACATGTTGCTCACGGAGGTTCCATGGCCTCTATAAAAACCCAGGCTTCTCTAAAAACCCTTAACATCCTTTTTGGCCCTCTGCACTTGGTTCTCTCATATTCAGTGATATTGTAGATTCATGCAAGCATTTTGTGGCTTAAAAAAAATACATGCAACATCTGGAATCTTGGGAGACCTCATTTCATCCATTTCTCATCTTACCCACAACTGTGTGGTCGCTATAAGAGAATAATCATGGACGAAATACATGGCAACCATATACTGCAAAATTTATGCAGGTGCCACTACCTATCAAGAGCATCTAAGAGGAAAAAATATAGCTCATTTTAAATTATTTTCTGTTATCTCAAATGGGTTTTTTACGGAATTTGATTTTGTTTCTCGATTTGTGAGATATGATTGATTTAAGCACCAAAGGTATGTAAAACAATGCGACTGTGTGTGCCTTTAGTTTCAGGTAGATTTCTCTCACTCCACATGCTACAACAAAGAAAGTATCTTATATCAATGGAAATATCTCTTTGATACCTAAAATGGGTCTTCAACAAAATTTGATTTCATCATCTGCATCAAAAGATGTGAACAAAACTGTAGTCAAAGTTACGCTGCCATGAAAATAGGGTTTTTTCATTTCAATTTTCAATTTTTTGGATTTATTATATCTTATTGTAATATTTATTTACCCTTGTAAAATATCCCATAAATTGTAAACTGCATTAAAAACAAGTTTTCCATTTCCAACCCAGTTATGGGTCATCCACAAACCCACGGTTATGGGGTAACCACACAAAACCCTTCTCTTCATTGGCACTCGACACATTGTAATCATGATGTATCCTGAACATAATTGGGTATCATTTTTTAGCATAGGTGAAATGATGGGGACCATCATTTCCCGAGGGGGGAGGATTGATCTGAATCTTGGGGGGCTTATAGTCTAATTTCAGATGTATGAGTTATATATTCATATTTTTATGTAAAAGGGAACTTTATAGATATGTAATTGACAGAGACAAACCTATCAAAATTTCTTTGTCAAAAAGACACCCTTATAAAAAGGCAATAGGGAGAGAGTGAAGGTTGGGAAGGAGAGGTCTCAAAATTGGCCTCATTGCATGTAATGGTTCTTCTTAATGGAATCCTTCTTCTCTAACCCTCTCTCTCTCTTTCTCATATTTTTGTGGTGTATTTAGTTCATGGATTTTCGTCAATGTTCTTATGGTTAATTTTATGGCAGATTTGTATGTTTTATATTCTCCTCTCTCAGAAATCAAGCCTTCCAGATATTATCCCTCAATATCTGGATCATTCTTGACCACTGAAATTTCTGGTCTTCTCATCCAATTGGGTTTATGGTATCCCCACATAACTGCTCTCTTCTTTTGGTTGTCATGCTAAATGAAGTTGACAAACTATTGTACAATTCACATTATTATGAAGGTGATCCCTTTTATTATACAATAACTTTGAGCCTTTGTTTCAAATATTTGTTAATACAAAATAATATTCAAATTAATGGAGGAAATTCTTGATAACATCACCATTAATTACGACCTTTAACACTTAACCATTTGTTATCTTTGTGATATTTGCATTAAATGTTCATTGGAGAATGTGACAAGATGAGACGAGGGTTTATTGAGGGGTGGTGGAGGACCAAAGGTATGTGAAGAAAGGATGGAGTGATCGTGAACACGCAAACCTGCAGTAAAAACTCAAAAAATGACTAAGTATAAGAACTCAATCGAGATTGGGGCTATGTGAAATGATCAATGAAATCAATGTGAACCTGTGGACCCGCGATGGAGTTTCAAGATTTTGACTAAGTACAAAAATGAATCGGTCGAATGTAGAGGATCGTGGTAAGAGGAGTGTAAGAGAAATGATCGTGGACTCGTGGTGAAGCTTGAAAATCGGTTAAGTGTTGAAATATCATGGAGGTAGTGAAGTATGGAAACTAGAATAAGTATGGAGGATCAGTCAGACCTAATGGTCATGGTGATAGTGAGTGAATAAGAGAACTCCTTTTGACCCATGATAAAGTATTTCAAGAAAAAATCTAAGTATAGGCACAAAATGAGGACTAAGAAACAAGAGGGTGCATTTTGGATACCAAAGAGTTTTGGATCTAAAGAATATAAGTTTTGTAAACCCATGATGAAGTAAATTTTTTTCTAACTATGGAAATGAATATATAAGAAAGACTTTACAGGGACTTAGCACATTTAAGGATCAATAAGTACCTAGTACAATCTAACAAATGTGAATAGATAATTTGATGTCGAACACCTAGTAGAATATATCGATCAAGGGACATTGATGCATTCCCACTATCAATAGCGAGGGAACCTGCCACTGATGACTACAAGCCCTAAGTTACTACTAATATTTATATATCCCTATCCTAGAGAAAGATGTGTTGAAGTTGATAGGAAGAGATACACTGGAAGGAGGGAATTTGTTGGGTATGCGTTATATTCTTTGCACGAGTAGTAGTGTCCACATTGCGTCGGGCACGTAGGGGTTTGGGGGCAACGCCCTCGAGAATTTTTTTTTGCCTCGGGAAACATATCGCATTTTTGGGTGTTTTTTCGACACATGGTTTTTGTCGATGGTTTTCTATTTCTGGTTAAGGAATTATGGTTGTTGACTAAACCAGGCATTGGGTTAGGGTTTTGGATGCCGATGGCTCCTATATGTATATTGTATTGTAAACAATGTAACACTATGAATGAATATAGAATATGTTGTTTTTCCCGATTTTGGGTTTCCAGGGGAAAAATCTCTGTATAATGTTTGTATTTTCCTTTGTATCTTTTCTATTCTTTTACTGAAAATTTGTTTGCAGTAAATATTGTACAATGTTAAAATCTACAGAATTAAGGCATCCCCCATCAACCAACACAAGGAGTAGCAAAAGGCCAAACATTTGGAAGGACTCAGATGAAATATTGAAAGGACCACAACAAAGTGTGTCTCCCACGTGCACCGGATGTAATTATCGCACAAAAGAGACCCTCTAAATAACAACAAATAATGAAGAATGCCAACACAAGCGAGTAAACCACCAATGGGGACAAATGGAATCCAAGGTACTGCATGAACCTCAATGTGAAAATAATGTTCTTGTTTTCGAACACAAGGRAAACCACTCAGTCAACGATCAATGATGGGATTCCATATATTGAGCACAAGGTCACCTATCAATGATGTAAATAGGGTCAGGGTGCGACTCTAGGTCAAACTCTCAAAGCAATGTGTCATAGTTGATAAGAGMTTAACCCACCGACATGAAGTCAAYGGGGAACCTCCATACCAACACAAGTATAGGGAAMATATACTTTTTACTCTGAGATGTACTTGACATATGGGAAGGTTGACTTGCAAAGTCAAGAATTCCGCAGAATGGCTAACACAAGCTAAAAATTGCTCTGAACAAGAACATGACACAATATGTGACTTACGCAGCATAAAATGAAAATGAATATTGACATAAGTATGTGATGAAGGAGGCAACGACATGCTCTCCATATTAAAAACTCTATGTAACTGGTTCAGTTTCCTAAAGTCCTAACCTAAATTGTTGAGACCAAACTCAAAACTTTGTGCTTTGTTCAAAGGAGACTCGACTATTGCCAATAACAGTAAAGAAGACTCATTCCCATGCTATTTTATTATTATTATTTGTCTTTTTCATATTGCAAATCCTGAAAAGGAATAAAATAATACTAAAATACATAGAGGAAACGAGTATCATGAGCAAACAAACTACTTCCAACCGCAAAAAATATACCTATGCTCAATGCAAGGAAGCATGTGCATGATATGGACACTCAGGGAATGTTTCCTCCGATGGTATAGGTGTCAAATTGAAAAGGCAAAGATTGTGAGGCTAGAAACTGATGATAGTGCATAAGTAAATGGGTGTGCAACAACAATTTGAATCCGACATTAGGCTCAAAAGTGCAAGCTGTAAGTATGCAATGCAGTTACAAATTGAACACATAAGTATGGGATCCCTACAAGTAAATAGCCAAAATAAGATTCAGAAGAATATGAGGCTTCAATGCAAGGTCATGGAGAAACTAACAAGGCTCTCGAGCCTAAAAAACTTCAACACGTGCACCAAAAGGAAAAGCAATGTGGAAAGAATCCTACCATATATGTCAGTGAAGGATACACTACCTGAAAAGAGTCAAGATAATGTACTAGTGGATAAAAATGCCATAATAATCATCTTCCTTGCAATCATCTTGTACAAAAATATGGTTCATTAGGTGTTTTAAATGAAAAAATGGCAAAAACCATGTGAAAAATGGGCAAAACATTCATTATAATATTGAAAAATAACCCAAAAAACATTTCATTGTGAGTTTTTACCAAATTGGGAAAACCAAGTGGAAAAACATTCCAAAATTTCAGAGATCATAACTGGAGTTACATGAGTCAGAATCTCTCACCGTGAGAACCAGGTAAGCAAGCGTTCCCCCCCCTTCATTTTCATCCATGAATTTTTTAGTTTTTGTAATATTTTATTTAGTTTTTTAATTTTCAAATATCGACGGACTCATACACAACCTACTTTGGCACGAGGCACATATACCCATCCCTATATGTGCTCTCCCTTAATGAAAACTGTGTATATACATGATTGTCACAAGATAAAAGTATGTATATGTATGCAACCTTCAAAAAATGAGAATTAATTCCTCTTTTTTGTCTTGCAAAGCTTGACAATGATGTTTGAGTGGAGAGAGAGGGAACATGAAGACATTGAACAAGAAATATTAGACAACATAGAGGCATTAGAATCCCCCTGACAATGTGGTTTGAGGAAATTTTATGAGTTCCCAAATATGTGGGCGCAAAAAATACTTTTACAACTCTTGATCGGTTATTGGGAACTAGACATAGATGTGTTCATGATGGATGGTCAATCTCTAAAGCTAGAAGTTTATCATATTTACTTCATCACAGGACTATCTCGACGAGGTGACATAGTCAACCTCAGGACCCTGAGGGGAATAGGTGTGGCCATTGATGATTATATTGCCACTTACTGCACCCCTGGGACACAACGAGTTGGGAGCCAAGTTCTAATCCGTAATATAGATGACTCAAGTCTGAAGGTCATTGTGCAGACCATTACCGGGATCGTAGGATCTATTGCTCTACACCAGGCCTCCATAATGCAAATGTTCTATGTGGTAGAGTGTTTACATCCAATTATATATGACTGGAGTACGTCTTTTCTATAGAGTATGAAAACTCAACTCACATAGTGCAAAAATAGGAAGATGAATAACTTCGGGTATGTCAACATCTTATGCTCCTCGAGTCTTTATAGCACCCCATAGACTCTATGAACCATGCTTACTATGATGGTCCACCCTGATACAATGCTTAAGAGGTGTTTGTTTGACAAACCCCTATGATGAAGCCTTCTTTCACTGGTGGGAGCATCAAGTTATAATGATTGATGACTATCCCTATGAAGGGATAAGTTTCTATAGATACCTTGATATGCCCATATGTCCTGGTGCCACACTAGGTGATATTAGTAAGAAAAAATTCATTTTTTTAAATTATTTAATTTTTATCTATTTCAAGAGGAAAACCAAAATATTTTTGGCATGGAAAAAAACTAACAAAATATAATGAATGTGCAGATATTGTGCCAAGAAGGCCAGAGGGGTACCCACKTTGCCGATGCAAGGGGCGCGATGAAGCATAGATAGGAGGGGATGCCACACAAATGGAGAGAAAATTGCAGAATGTCGAGAGAAATATGGACCGTGTCACTCACTTGATCCCTATGATCTATATTAATGACTTGCCAGAGCAAATTCAAGGGAAAGTAATTGGTGTACCATGGGCCTAGGTGCAACTTTTTCGGTGTCTGGATAACGTCAGTGTGTGATATAGAGACATACATGCATGGGAAGGGCCCTCGACATAAATTTTAATTTATGTATTGTATCGACATATAGACAAGCATTCAGGGCTAGAGGCCCAATTTTGTAACTTAAGATCCATATGTTTTGTATATATATATACACACAACTTGTTTTCTTTGTTACTTATATGTAAATGTGTTTATGTACATTTATGTGTGTGATTTTGACTTTACATGTGTGACAAATGCCGATCTAATACATAATTAGCATATACTTAAGACACACAATTTTCACTCCTAGAAACATGAATATAAATAACGTAAGTAAAATTTCATTCCAAAAGTCTTGCCCGAAGGAATTTTCAGAGAAAAATGGGATCACTCACCCGATATTCACCATTTATTTGTGACACCTCCAATTGGGAATCCAGGCGAACTTCTAAACATATGATACCATGCGAAATAATGTCCCTTAGGAGTTCGATCACAACGCTATACTCGACCACTAATTTGTTCATTGTTGGCCCCAGACAAGTGCCTCTAGATGCAATCACTTAGCCCTGTTATCGCAAAATTTGTAGGTTGGGAAAATCCTGAACCAAACCACAAGATGGAGACAACTAGGAGAATACCTACCCATTGTCACCTCATATAGGTGTTCCCGTCACTTTAGAGTTGAAGTGATCACCTCAAGGGGGGAATCTTGGGTGACCCTAAGGGGAAATGAGATGGAAAGTGATACTTCTAAATGGACGCCCCTATAGGTGAATTTTCTAAATGGAAAATAGTTTGGAAACAAGTCTCGAGGATGGAGGATGGTTGTCAAAGCCTTGGGTACCTGCACCAGAGTGTCACACCTGCCCGAGACAAGGAAAATAACCAATATACAAGCCTAAATGTCAGAGGGACAAGCAAGTGAAACTTTCTATCCTAAATTATAGAAGTAATCAAATATATTTATCAGCAATGGAATCAATCATTTACTTCATAAATAACCATCAAAACTATCAAGTAATTATTGGATAATGAAGAACCGAACCAATAGATAACTTTCCAATAATTTAGCATAAGTTTCGATGGAGAATCATAGCTGCAAAGAGATGTTTTCAAAGTTTTTTCACAGCATCCAAATGGCTGTAGAAAATATTTTCTACAAAAACAACTTTTACCCCAAGAAACTAGCCAATAACTTTCCCAACAATAACTTATATCAAGTAGATAAACGATAACAAATTTCAAACTATTTTCAGTGGTAAAAGAGCTTGAAAATAATATTTTGCAGCAGCCATAATGGCTGTAGCATAAGTTTGTAACAACACCAAGATATCCTTGACCAATCAAAACGCCCTAGTGCCTCAAGCAAGCTTAAAGCATAAGGAAAAGTTTCCAACTTAGACAATTACAATATCTCGTAATTATACATATCCCAATGCAATGATTTTATTTCTCCAATGCAAGAGATTAGTGCCTTTGACTATTGGGTTATGGAGTCTTTAAAAATGAAAGAGCTAGTTGTGCTAAATCCTTGGGGGTGTAAGCCCTTTTACTCCCCAATTTAAGCAAAACTAGCTAAGGAAAACCCTAGGAGGGTGTAAACCCTTTTACTCCTCCTAGTATTCCTTTGTGCAACAAATTATTCCAAGACAATTTTGATGGGCTTAGTGGGGTTGTATGCCCTTATACTCGACAAAAGCTAAGAAAATTAACCTTGTGACCAAGAAAATAAGAAATAACATGAAAGATTCCTTACCTAGTCCAATCTTTAACAAGATAAACTCTTTTTACCCAAGCAAATCCACCATAAAAGCAAGAAATAGCCTCCAATAAAGATAGTGCCTTCATCATCCAATAGCCCAAAAAAACCATAGCAAGAGATAATAACAAGAGAGATATGTAAAAATGCCCAAGTAGGGTGGAAATTTCAGCCAAGGATCCTCTCCAAGATGGGAGAGTTATGATAAAATGAGATAGAAATGATCTCTATTTATACAAAAGCCTCTAATAATAGTTTGTCCACAAAACTTAGGGTAAACCATAAAGTAAGGGGACAACAACCCTTAATTTTCCCCTTTACAATTTAAAATTTGATTTTGCACAACATAAACCCTAGAAAAAGCATGCCATCACCCCTTTAGAACAACGTTTTGGCATCTTTGGCAAGTCCTTGAGGTTGGGGATGAAACATCGGGCCTCCAAAATCCTTCTTCCAAGGCACTAGGGCCCTCTCCACCAAGTGAAAGCGTTCTTCATCATCAAGTGCTTCCATGTGTCCTTATCACCACCAAACCCTAACCCATACATAACATCAAGCCCTCAAAGTGTGATGTTTTGGCCTCCAAAGGCAAAACATTGGGCTAGTAGGGGCATGGGTGAGGTCCTCCAAGGAATCTCTCAAGCCTCCAAAGGCTGTCATCATCATCTAGAGTGCAGACAACGATATCCAACTGGTGGGATTCAAGCCCTAAGGAAGCCCAAGCTAGGCTTGTTCTTCCAAATCTGTCCACCAACTAGGTCTTGCAAAGAAAATGAATGCGCCGTCCAATGATCTCAAGTCAAATTTATCATGATAAGTAAATCAAATCAATAAAAGAGCCATCTAAGCATGTACATCCAAACTACCTCATCAGAATAAACATGTGCTCAAAGACCCTATGCAATTTCCCAAGTTTAGGCATGGGAGAGTTGACAAAATGACCTATTGGGTGAATCGTACCTCAAGTTTAGGAGTGTTTTCCAAGTAGATCCCTCTCTAATACATGTGGAAAATGTGACAAGGATGGGGGCAATACTCTTGGTCATGGGGTTCATGACATACAAGGGACTAAAGTATCCCATTTATGGGTGCCTTTGTAGAGGGTGTGTTGCACCTTTGTTTTCAATGCAACCTTTTTCCAAGCCCATTTATTTCCTTTTGTTCCTTTTAATGTTTCCAAGTTGAATCCAAGGCGGGGCTTCTACCTAAGCATGAAAAACAATTCCCACCTTAACTCTACCTTGGTCACATGATGCTTCCCCAAGTTGAAGTCATGTGTGGGGATTCTACCTAAGCATGCAAAACAATGCCCACACATGCTCCACCTTAGTTGGCATTTTGCATTACTTATTTTTTACAAGTCCCATCAGTTTCTTATGAGATACATTTCATTCTCCTCGAGATCCCTTAGAGAGAATCTAGAAGGTTCATGATTGGCTCTTATCTTTTTCTAGATACAAGCCTTTGGTCCTTTAGCTCCTTCTTCCCATGAAATGAGGAACAACCCCTTCTTGGGTAAGTACACCCGAAAATCCCAAAAGGTAAGGAGATGGGAGGATGAAGTGTGGAAAGTGACAAGTATGATCAGGAACATAATGATGACTCATCAAAAGGACCTCACAGTAGAAAACCTATCCCCAAGGGTGACCTACTTACTAGGGCGCAATGTCAACCACCAAAGTGAAACAAGGAAAATAGCATAATGTCCAAGAAAATGTTACATAATCAAAAGAAGTTTAAAATGCACAAACTCAAATGCCTCAAATATTGAAATAACACTCACCATAAAACCTGGATTGTACCTCATGGAGAAATACCCAATGTCTTTTGGAAGCCAACTAATGTGGTGGATACCCTCATGATGAACCTGGAACCGTGGTGGTGAGGTGGATCTCTGTCTGTTCAAGCGGAATTCACTGGTCAAGATTTCTCTCGATACTCCATGTTTGTGACTTGAGGGCCTTGATACATCACCTCCTTAGTTATCCCTAAGAGTTGGGGATAACATCTAGATCCTAATTGGGTACATGTACTCGTCGTAGAGTGCATGAGAATTGTAGCATCTCCTAGTGGGCCTGTGCCTACACACACTGAAACAACAAACTGCTAAGTGTAGGATGGATCATTCATCCTTTGTCCATATAATCAAATATCAAAATGAAAACTAATCTAGAAATAAAATTTTGTATCTTTTTTTAAATTTCTAAATTAGACATGCAAAATGATAAAAGAAATATGCAAGTAGAGAAAAACAAAATATGAAATTCATCTAAGCTACCATGAACAATCAATATGAAAATRCAGGAAATCAAGATGACCTGCCCACTTACTTGGGGCCCTGGGGCTCTGAAGATCAGGTGATAGGTGATGTTATGTGAAGTCATATAACTAGTGTAACCATCTGTTCATCATTTCATCAAGGTATCTCCCCCTCTGCTTAATCRTGTAATACAACAATGATAAGTTGAGCACATAATCATGAGCATAACTAGACATATAATCAATCATGAAATGAAAYCAATTGAGATGGGTGGGAGGGAGGAAATCTTGCTGAAAAGAGTAGCTRCAATTCTGATCATCCCAGAAATCCCTCCCGAAAGGATAACCACAAGCTTGATCAATCCATTTTTGAAGAGGGCTACCATATCTAGATGATGTCTCATCTTCATCCCCATTAGCATGATCACTACTTCCTGAAGACTGAGGAGACATGAGAGATCCCAATAAATCTTGATGATTTATTAGAGAAGAAGAAAAGAGGTAAGGGACCATCTCATGTATGGAGAAAGAAAGACGTTTCCTCTTCATCCATGAATCATTGTAAAAAGATTCAAGATGAAAATTCTTTCGCTTTGTAGGGTGAGATTTTACTACACCAGGCTGGTCACGACCTGGTATCCATCAATATCTGAGCATGAAGGTGGTTGGAAATCTTCATGAGTATGTTGCGAAGAATCATCTTGGAACAAATCTGTGATCATACAATTACCAGGATTCCAAGCATCTAAATCATATGTGCATGAAGACCAGTCCTCTGAAGAAGACAACTCAAACCCTTTTGTTTGGGAACTACCTTCAACGTCATAAATGGGATATTTATCAAAAGTGAAACAAACTACATCCCATATATGCCTCTCGACATGTATGAAATCATCAATGTGTTGATCAACCATGTCAGATGGGTCCTCCACAAGATCATCTTCATCAAGTGAGAAAATGGATACTGATGTCACATCAAGGTCTTCATCATCGAGATCTTCTTGACAACTTTCTTCATGGATATGTTCTTCTGGCACCTCTTCTTCAGGTGGTGGCTGGTACTCTTCTTCAACTTCATACTCTTTAGTGGTTGTCTTGTCATCCACCAAAAAACATTCTCTGTAAATTTCATCGTTGAGATCTTAGAGGGTAGTCTGCAAATTCTGAGTAGATGGCCCCCAATACCTGAGAAATTCTTCAACAAGCTTTGTAGAAGACCAGATACTTTTTGGATCACATGAGTCTGCAGGCCACTTCCTTTGAATTGAGTCCATAGAAGATACAAAATTTTTCATTATTATATCCTCATGCATTACATTTATACTTGAAGCATACCTCATATAGTTCACAAAATGTGAATGATAGAGTTGGTTCACCATCGAATTTGGGGCAATTTTCCCTCCATCCTACAAAGCAAAGGTTCAGGTATCCAAGGATATTTTGAACATCGAGAGAAGGGTATACCTTATGGAAGGAACATGGTAAATCCTGTGATGCCATGGTTCCATTATCTAGAATGCCACTTCAATGGAGTCTCCAGATGAACTTAATGTTCATGAAAAATGAAGGGAAGGGAAAGGGAACTTTCCACAAGTGGAGTCATCGGATGAGCTTCAAGAAGAGTTTATCAAAGGTGGAAGGGGAACGTCCTTCAAGTGGAGTTGCCAGGAAAGATAGGGGTAAAGGCTTTGGAATGTTAGCTTGCCAAAGTGTCGTTAGGTCACGAAAGAGGATTCAAAATCCTCCAAGGAAACAACGCCAAAATGTTATTGTACAGGTTGTAGGTTGGGCAAAGCCCGACCCAAACCACAAGATGGCGAAAACTAGGAGACTACCTACCCATTGCCACCTCAGATAGGTTTGCTCGTCACTTTATAGGTGAAGTGATCACCGCAAGAGGTGAATCCAACGTCACCCTAGGGGAAATGAGATGGAAAGTGATACTTATAAATGGATGCCCCTATAGGTCAAGTTGCTAAATGGAAAGTAGATTGGAAACTAGTCTCGAGGATGGAGGATGGTTGCCAAATCCTTGGGTACCTGTACCAAAGTGTTACACCTACTCGAGACAAGACACATAGCCAAGATACAAGCCTAAATGTCAAAGGGACAAGCAAGTGAAACTTGTTGTCCTAAATTACAGTAGTAAACAAATATATATATATATATATATATATATATATATATCAGAAATGGAATCAATTATTTACTGCATAAATAACCATCAAAACTATCAAGTAATTATTGGATAATGAAGCACTGAACCAATATATAACTTTCCAATACTTTAACACAAGTTTCGATGGAGAATCAAGGCTGGAAATAGATGTTTTCTAGGATTTTTCAGAGAATCCAAATGGCTGTAGAAAAGATTTTCTTTAGAAGCAACATTTACCCCAAGAAACTAGCCAATTAATTTTCCAACAATAACCAATATCAAGTAGATAAACAAGAGCAACTTGCCAACTATTTTCACCGGTAAAAGAGATTGAAAAAGAGAGTTTGGAACAACCCTAATGGTTGTAGCATAAGTTTGTAATAGGAACAAGATATCATTGACGATTCAAAAAGCCTTAATGCCTCAAGAAATCTTAAAGCATAAGGAAAATTTTCCAACTTAGACAATTACAATATCTCGTATTTCTACGTATCCCAATACAATGATTTTATTTATCCAATGCAAGAGATTAGTGCCTTTAACTATTGGGTTATGGAGACTTTGAAAACGAAATAACTAGTTTTTCTACCTCCTTGGGGGTGTAAGACCTTTTAATCCCCAAGTTAATCGAAACTAGCTAAGGAAAACCCTAGGAGGGTGCAAACCTGATCCAGGTGGATATCGACGGCCACCCACCTTTTCCAACTGGCTCAAAACAATTTTCTGGCAATTTTGGTAATTTACTATTTTTGGCACTTTTTCGGGTCATGAACTTCCGGAGCCGTTTTGAGGCCCTAAACGACGTTTTTTGGGCATCTACCAATCCAAAATAGTCTCATAATATTTTTTTCCAAATATTGTAGTCCTTGGATAGATCTTTCTAACGATGTATCATATGCGTTAAACGAAGATAGTATGCCAAAGTTACGACCCCGGGAATTTGATGTACCAATTTACCCTGATGGAGCCCACATGACTTTTGGCGCTTCATCTCCTAGGGTTAAGTTTTTGGATGTCTAGGGTTTTTGACATTCTTGTTTATTGTAAAAAGGTCTTCAGAGCCTCATTGTAATCATATTCTTGCAAATGTGAGTAGCCGTCACATCTCTTCTCAGAGATAAGCTGCCACCATTCTAGCGAGTCTTTCACTCTGTATTTTTACAATCTATGTACATTTCTTTCATTAATAGAAATCACGTATTACTGTATCTCTGTGTTTATGGTTGCATCTCTGATACATTTTTGTTATATTATTAGATATCTGCGATATCTCTGTGCATTTCTTTATTACATTTCCACTCTCATTTCGTGCCAAAAATAATCTGGATCAGTGGTATCAGAGCAGGCTGCTCTTGATCATTTTTTAGTGCATGTCCCCGACGAGGTCCGAGTATAGCAAGTTGGGTCTTGAGCTTGTCTCTCTTGAAGACAATCGCTCTCGCACGCTCAAGAAACCCTCCATGGCAGAAGAAAAGAAAAACGACGAAGCTGACGATTCTATCAATATGTTGCTTGAGCAAGCTCTCACGTGACAGAGGGATGAAATGATGGAGAATTTTTCCCACATCCTTCAACGCCTGCCGATAGCAACAAACACATCTTCATCAAACAACCACTTTGGAAGCACCTCTCCTTTCAAGGTACATGTTAATTTTGATATTCCTGTATTTGAAGGTCAAATAGATGCAAATGCCCTAGACAAATGGTTAAATCTGTTAGAAGGTTATTTCTCTATCCATAATTTTTCCAACAGGGAAAAGATCACCTTCACACTCCTTAAAGCTCTCCCCCATGTCAAAAATTGGTGGAAAATTTACTTGGAGCAAAGTTCCACAGAATGCAAAATCCACCGTGATGGATTTAAAGAAGAAGATTGATGATGATTCAGACGACACTGATCCACAACTGATTGGATCATTGATGTATCTGGTTAACACCAGAATTGATTCATGCCATGCAATAAATGTGCTTAGTCATTTCATGAGTCAACCGAGATAGACTCACTAGAAAACAACAAAACATGTATTAAGATATATATGAGGAATAATTGGATATGGCCTGAGATATGCCTCCAGTGTGAACTTGAGTTTGTAGGATATGCCGATTCAGATTGAGCAGAAAGTATAGTGGATCGGAAGAGCACATCTAGTTGATGTTCTACCATGAAGTTTGCCATGGTTTCCTAATGCAGCAGGAAACAAAACTCTGTGGCCTTGAGTACCATAGAGGCA
>SNQJ01S0121978.1:0-26949 GCA_010110895.2 Picea sitchensis | reverse complement strand
CTGGTTCATAGTTCCTTAACCGACACTCAATAGATTTATGTCCAAAGTTATGATAGGTGTAGCATTCAACCTCATTATTCAATAAGTTAAACTTGTTGTTGCAGTGTTGCCTACTTATTGACTGTTGATTATTTCTTGGCTTCCTTAGATGTATGTGTCCAGACTTAATTTGGCAATTTGCAGTCCGTGAAGGATTATTACTCGACTGTATCATTCTTTGTTGTGAGAAGTATTTATTCCTTTGAAATATTAATTGCTCATGTATTAGTCTTAAGGAACAATTTACAACTTTGTGACCAAAATTAGAATAGTAGAAGCAATAGCCATAGAAAAATTCTTTGTACTTGGAAAATGGTTGCCTTCTTTGAGAAAATCGATTTCTTTCTTGTTGATGATGTCTTCCAGCAGAGAGAGCATTGTTTCTTCATTCTACAGATTCAATCCTGACACCTTTTTCTTTACTCGTCCTGAGTGGCTGATTGTCTTCCTTTGTTTCTACAGACTTGTTATTGCCATTGGTTGTACTTTTGACAAACTTGATGGGTTCTTCATTTCTTGGCTTCCCACTGCTTGATCCCTCTTCATAACCCAAACCAGTTTTCAGCTTTGGATTCCTTTCTTGATTCAGAATGGTGGCTAATCCTTCTAAGGCTTTGATACTTGACAGATTCTGATTATACAAGGCTTGAAATTTCTCCATTTCTTTCCTTGTTTTCACTACTTCTTGTTCTAATGATTCACATCTTGTCTTCTTTTTTGATAGTTGTTGTTTCAGAATCTCTTCGATTTTCTTTGCCTCTTCCAATTCTACTTTTAGTAGGACAAGGTATTCACCAGGTTCTTGACTGTCTTTCTCTAACTGTCTCAACAATTGGTTTTTCTTTCTGTTCTTGATTCTTAGTCTGTCAATCTCTTCCAATGCACTGATCAGTTCTCCCTCCATGTCAACCACAGCTTCTTCATCATTCACATCACTGCCTGTGCTTTTATTATCAGAATTCTCTTTGGCCATAAGCATGAAGTCATTTACCTTATCTTCATAGGAAGAGTCACTATCGGTGTCTTCTTAGGAGTCATCATTGTTTACACATAAACTTTTCTTTTTATCAAATCTCTTGGATTTGTGCTTCTCTTCACCTTCATAGTTCTGATCATGTTTCTTCTGTGGACATTTATTTGCAAAATGACCTATCCTTCCACAGTTAAATCATTTGAAAGGCATTTTACATTTGTATTTTCCTGATCCTTTCTTCAGTCTCTTCACAAATTTTTCTTCAATTTCATCGGGCTCATAATCCTCATTCTTGTCTACTTTAAATGATGCTTCTTTGGAAGTGGGTTTATCTTTAATTATTCTCATTTCATATGCAGTGAGTGTTCCTAGAAGTTGATCAAACTGCAAGTTTTTTAGATCATTAAGTTCTTCTATAGCAGAGACCTTCGGGTTGAATCTATCTGTGAGAGATCTCAAGATTTTCTGAACTAAAGAAGGTTCCCCAATTGTTTCACCAAGTGCCTTCATTCCATTTACCATTTCTTCTATTCTCAGAAAGTATTTTCCAATAGTTTCGTCTTCCTTCATCTTCAGCTGTTCAAACTGTATTCTGTAGGTTTGAAGCTTTGCATCCTTTACCTTCTCATTACCCTCATAATTGTTAATGAGTTTGTCCCACATTTCTTTGGCAGTTCCTAGGTGCATAACTTTTACAAATTTTGCTTACGCAGAAGCCCTCAAGATAGCATTCATAGCCTTAAGCGTTGAAGCTAAATTCTAGTTGTCATCTAGCATTAGCTACTTTAAAGCTGGCTTTATGCCGATTATCTACCACATCCATACATCTTCACCTAAAGCCATTATGTAGGTTCTCCACATTCTAACTTTCCAAAAGGCAAGTTTGTTCCATTGAATAGAGAGGGGTCATATTGGTTATTCCTTCATGGCTTGACATGTTTAAGCTCTAGGATCTACCCTTAGATAAAGGGTTGGCTGCGATACCAATTGTTGGACAAGCCGGAGGGTGAATCGGAGTTGTCAGGTCATAAACAATTATGGTTCTTTAAACTCTTTGTAGAAATACTAAATGATGATCACAATAATCTTGAGGAAATAAACAATGGCACTTTCAAGATCATTCACATATATGAAACGAGAGCCGGATATTTCCCAAGGGAAACCCGTGTAGAGGTGAAAACCTCTTTTTCTTTATATGATAAGTAATAGTTACATTCTTTAATATCCCATACATATGAGAACCAACTCATAATGAGGCTACAACCCACCGGTTTGCAAGTTGAAACTTCTTTGAGAGCACCAACTCTGTTTTCTCTAGCACCCACTAGAAGGGAAGCACCAACTCCACAGTTTCTCTAGCACCAACTAGAGAACCAACTCCTGGTTTCTCTAGCACCAACTGAAGGAAGCACCAACTCCACAATGTTCAAGCGCCGCCCGAAACTTTGAGGACACCAATCCTCCCTAGCATGTCTCAACCACCTTGAAATATAAATCTTTTCTCTTTGAAAGTTATTACTGATGATATGATGTTCAACAATGGCTTACGGGACTCGCCAGGTGTTTTGTTGCGTTTAGTTTATACCCATGCGCCTCATTTCCTTTACGCACATCGCTTACGGCATGCGTTTCTTACGCTTTTTGTGCTGCGGCGCCATGTCCATTCAGCATACGGTTCCTCTTACAATTCTATTGGTGATGCACTCTGATGCTTCTTCACACATGAATCACCTTCACTTCCAACAACAACCATAGAAAACTCCAGCGGCAACAAAGCGCATCTCTCTTCTCTATCAGGTGTATTTATAACCCATTGCACCTTATGCATGCAATGTTCACAATGCCTCTACATCGCGACTCCGCGTGGTTATCCTCCACCTCTCGAGTGCTATGTGAGATCAACATCTTAGCTCTTCAACTTCTGCGGTGGTTCGCAGCGTGTGGAATCGCGTATGTTATACTAAGATTCCTGCGGCCTCTTTCACAATGGGTTTGAGACTCTTCGTCTTCTACCGTGACGGTCCAGACTCACCTTCTGTTGTTTCAGTTCACGGGCCTCAATCCTCATCGGTGTCAATGCAGCCTCCCATGAACATATTCATCCCTCTCGGAGACTCTTCACCTCCTCTATCAAATCATCTCGAAGTTTCTTCGAGTCCTCTGGTAGAACCATCAGTGGTTTACGGCTGAGTTACAACTATGTCGTGCTACAGTTTTCCCTCCGATCTTGTTCAAAATCATCTACACCGTTGGATTGAATCCATGGGATCTTGCATTCATTTGGCATTTTGGCATTCGAGGAAATTACGTGCTAAGTGTCTTGATACTTTATTTAGCGATCTCGAGTTAGATACATAACTTTCATAGCTCCTTCCGTGTCATGGTCGCAATGGCCTATGCAAAAGCGGCACCCCGGCGAATTCCGCGTTTTACCGTGAATGCGGAGATGAGGCATCACCGAATTTCTAAGGTGAAGTGATCCTTGATACCAGAAATGGCGTGGGATAAAACGGTCCAGATCTTGAGCTTCATTCAATGGCTGCGATTGAATCCGAAATTTCGCTATCAGCGAAATGCGACATTCTTGTTGCATTATTTTCTTGCCTCTCAAAGTCGCGATAGGCGAAAAGGAGAGGAGCCTAATAGCGCACCATGTGTCCCTCTTTGATCAACGATCAAGATCTTATCGCGATTTCTCATATCGTGAAATCAAAATTATTGATGCATTGGGTTCTTTGCCTCTCCAAATCACGATCCCCGAAACCCCAAAATGCGTTAGCCAAGAAGTCACCAGCGTCACATGTGTTAAATAACTTCCACCTGTCACCCACTGATTAGTGACTTACATGTGCTTGGCATGTTGAGTCGATTCGACACTTGTCAGTACCTAGTTGTGCCACGTGTTCCTAGATGAAGTGGTATCGCGTGTGAGTCGGATCGATGGTCCAAATCACATCTTGATCGGCAGGCTGCGATTAAATGCCAATGTCGCGCTATCACGATTTCGGGATTCATGTGGTTATTATTCTTTGGCCTCTTCAACTCTCGATCCTCAAAACCCCAACATGGAATGGAATCAACGGTCAGATCAACCTTAATCGGCGAAGCAGTTACGTAGCGATTTTCATATCGGCGATAATAAAGGATCGATGTCAATAATTTTGACATGTCCAAATCTCGATACCCGAAACTCCGACAAATTTGGAATCAACGGTCGAGATCAAACTTTGATCTGGCGGCTCATGTTGTCGTGATTTAGAAGTTAAGGAACCCTATTCCTTTGACTCTCCGGTCAGCGAACTTACAATCTTTCCCCACGTGTCCTTCATGATGATGGATTCCTCCTTCTTTCGGGTTTTTGTGAGCCCCTTTTCTCCTTACACTTTAAACACCATGCAGGTTATCCTCGATCCAACAGTGGTCGGACCACAACGCTCGAGATCTAGCGAGATCTATCCTCCATATCTCTGTGCTCCTCTTGTCTACATTCTTGATCGCTGACCATCGGAATTCAGAATGAGATCGTGATCGCTGGCACTTCTCTAAATTACTTTGTCCTTGTTTTGCCTTCGCTACATACCGATCTTGCCATCAATGACAAGCTTACTTTTCGACCGCTACCAACAATCCTACACTATCTGCCGAACTTATCGGGCTTACTGCGTATCTTCCCAAACTACTTACGTGCGGAAGTACATTTACACTCTTCCTATACTCATGCCATATTGCTTGTTGTACTTTCCATCAATGACAAACATCGCTACACGGTAAACATTTTCCAACACACTTGACATCACGCCACGGTGAAAATAATACATAAAATAACTTCTGCGTCCAAAAAGCCCGACAAAAGCGTATAAGAAGATATACATATGTACAAGAAGTCCCAAGGTGACCAACCTAAGAGTAATAACTTCAAAATCAACGGTGGTAAAGCACCCTTCTTCAAGACTCTTTCACAATGAGCGATTACGAACCACATGGTTTTGAACTTGCCTGACCCCAGGGGGATATTTGTCTTGATCTTAGACCAGGACAAGATCACCGCCGAAGAAAATAGGAGGAGACCGAGATGGATGGTTAATGCTTGACACTTGAATCGTTGCTTATGAGACTCATTGGATGAGGCTACATCACAACGTTGCTCATGGAGCTGCTCGAGAATATATAGTAGGAGTTCCTCAATGGTGGGGTAATACGGTAGTAATTCCACTTCCAACTTTAAAGAAGGAATCTAACACTCAATAGATAAGACTACTTCCAACCCATATACAAGTTGAAAATTATATCTCCATGTGAGGGGTCCAAATATCACGATTAGAAAAATATCTCCCTTAATATGTGATTCTTTGGGCTTGATATCACTAGACTCGACCAGCAGTTCCGAAATGATTTCGGAAAAGACCAATGACTTTTTAGATTTTTGCGGAAACAAAATCAAGTCAAACTCTTGCAATATGACTATCCATCTACTAATATTTCCATTGATGACTCATCATGTTAACACATATTGAAAGGGTTCACAAGCAGTAAAGCGTTGGTCTTGCAAAGAAAATGTAGTGACAAAACCATTGGACAACATGGACTGCCACCAAAGCAAGATTGTCAAAGTGAAAATAGTTCAATTCCATCCCAACCAGGCCTCGACAAAGGTAATATATAACATTCTCTTAGAGAATATCATCTTATTGAACTAAGACCATGGCGATGGTCCAACTCTGCGGAAACCAAATACAACAAAGAAATCTATGTTATAATCGGGGAGATTAGGAGAAGAGGAGCAGATGTAAGGGTGCATTTCAACACTTCAAAGATCATTGAGAGACTTCATGCCAATAAAATGGGACTCCATTTTGCAATATACACATAAACCGTTTAGTGATCTCAGCATAATTAGCGACAAAGCGTCGAAACAAGTTAAGCTTTCCCTTGTAAGCTTTGAAGATGGGGTATCATGCACGGGAGATGAAATTGAACTATCACCTCAATATGAGAGGATCGACCATGATCCATGTTGTATAAAAATAAAACCCTAAGAGGCGACTTGATGTCACCACGAAGCTAGGTTGTTAGGATTTAATGAATCGATAGTAGCAACATCGTTCAAGTATTAGTCAAAGATGAGTGAGATGATCAAATCTCTTGTGAGAGAGTGATGCTATATCATCAAGATATTACACCGACTATCATATAAGGTCATGAAAATAAAACTGCATGGCCCACTGAAAGGTGTATCCATCATTCTTCAAGCCAAAGGCATCTTCACGATACACAAATGTTCCCCAAGGAAAAATAAAATTTGTTTATGTTGGTCTTTGGATTTGATGCGAATCGGATTGTATCTCGAGAAACCATCATGAATGAAAATGCCTCATAGCCTGCGCACTCATCAACAATCGGTTGATGAACAGAGATTAGGAAAGTTGTTTTTAGGACAAACCTTATTCAAATCCACGAAGAGATCCATGCACCGTGAATCATACCATTTCTTGATAGCTGGAACGGTTTGACTTCCATTTCATCAATGCGGGGTAGATACAACCGGGCTTTGAGAATTTTATATTTCTACCTTAATTGTTTCCTCTTTTCAAGGATTCATCGGACAAAGCTTATGTCGGACCGGCTTGACATCAAGATAATTCATGATTTCATGTTTCGAAAATCATTGGGTCGATGCTTGGAATTTCCTCGAAGACCAGGAAAAAATGCCATGGAAATCCTTGAATAACTCAATATAAGTTCGAATCTCTTCAGGGGAGAAGTCCTCTCTCATGAAAACATTCTCCACAATGCATGGGGTTTTGGAGATATATATGGGAATCATTTTAGCGATACTTGCCATATTACCCTCGACGTAAAATTCGATGGCATTAGCCAAAGGATTGATAGGGCAAGAATTATCTCCATTCACGGTTAAACAAATTCTTCCACCTCTATTCTCCTTAACTTTCGGGAAGGAAGTAAGAACTATGATGAAGATCATCCCAAAGTCTATCGGGACCAGTCCAATGCACCGATAGTACCTGGTCGGAGGGAATGACTAATTCTAAAGGATCTTGAGTGGCTAGAGAGAACCTAAGCCAATAGGCTTGGTGAGTCCTAACTCCTATGGGGGGATTGGTTGGGGTTAATTAAGTTTGATGGAGCCGATGTTCTATGCAACCTCGACCCGAGGACAAGGGCATGTCCATGCTAGAATTCCCTATCCCCTCCATCGAATCCAATGGTGAAGGTAAATTCCACGGATCGTCAAAGTAAGACATTTGAAATGAACTCACTTGTAAGTGCATTACAGGATGGTGGGGGCCAAGCTGATATAAGCGACATAGCCAAAGGCGTGGACCAATAAAAATTTCCCATCAACAACGGAAACAAATCAACACCTAATTAAGCAGTGCCAGGTTATGGATTTTCAATCATTGGGACTTTGGAAGCCCCCGATGAAGGGGTCGGGACAGGAGAAAAATGATTGGTTAATGGTCACTATCCAACCCCTCGTGTGGAAAACACAAGACCCAAAAACCCGTAGCAACCACTTTGCATACGTCATTGCATAAGTCCAACTCCTTCTAACAATGGGTCTTAATAGAGGTGCATCGACCACTTCAACTTCGACACAAATGGTTTTCCTCCCAACTGAATGGGTAAAGAAGGAATGATCCCATGTGATGCGAGATGGCCAAGCCAGATCAAGCGTCGTAAGTAGCGTAGGTGGTGACGGAGACAAACCAGGTTAGCCAATGGCCTTTCAACACGCCAATGACATCACTGGGGTGAGGCACCTCGGCTGACCACTATATGGAAAATGTTATGAGTAAAATATTTTGTGGTGTAATCCAATACTATAAAGCCTGTGGTAAGGAAGGCGGAGTTTTAGTCAGTTGGATAAAAATGATAAACTCACGGGTTACAAATCTCTACGAACCAAAGGCGGATAACATAGATTTTTCTGTGAAACTCTAGACGACTTCCAAAGCTGACATCGTGAAAGGGGTCTGTGTCGAATCTTCCACAATGGAGTAGTTCTAGGAATCCCTCACGTTTGAATTATGAGAAGCCTTCTCAAACACACCTTTAGGGATGCAAGTCATTGTTTCACCCATCGCCTTATCAATTTGGAGAGGATTTGATGGGTTGGTGGCTTCCTTTCCCTTCTCGGGATATTTCGACATTCCGTAGTCTTGGGTCTTGGTTGATAAATGAGATTTGACATTCATCATGTAAATATTCGGTTGTGTTATTGTGGTGGGAGAGGGCGGTCCCTGACTTCCCTCTACTACACTCGAGGATGTTGAACCTTGAGCCATGTTTTTCCCTTGTGAAGGGTTAGATCAACATATCAGGTTGTTGTTACGCCAATATCTTATGATCCTCTACAAACTAAGGGCCGCGGATGATTTGGGTGGTCTTCCATGCAAATATTACATAGATGCTTTGACTTCTTCTTCTCCATTTTCCCTGCCGACATTATTGGTAGCCTTTTATCCAACACCTTCTTTTTGTTGTTTCTTCTTCCCCTAATTTGTTGTTTGGCCTTAGGGGTTCATCGAGAATATATTATTATGCGTCGATGTCTAGGTAGGGGAACAAGCGAACTTGGAATCTGGTTGGCCATAGTGCATTTGTATCGAAAATTATTGTGCAAGTTAGACCATAGATCCATGGACTTGTTTTGTGTTGAGCCCACAATACCACCATCGGCATGGGGTCCAAACTTTCACTTGGCCTTATTGAGAATAAGCCGTGGGTGATTGGAAAAATCTCATAGAGCATGCTAGAGTGAGAGTAGATCAGTTCAAGCTAATGTGCTCTCATAATCGCTCCTCTTCTGAAAACACTCTAGAAGTCGTTATGTCCTTGGATATGTAGGGCACCAAATACTTCAGGAACCACTCAAACAAGAAATTAGGAGGGACACGGACCTTAATTAATCTCTTTCGACACCACCATTCTCAGATATGATCTGAGATATGATCATCCTTAGTTTTCTCAAAGTTGGCCAACAATTTGGTGTAGGCATCGTATCTCACATGTAGCGGAAATGGTTCAATAAGACCATTTCCAAGTCATTGAAATAAGAGTACCTCGAGCGATCGATCTCAATATACCACTTTAAAGTAGCACCCTATAGAGTCGTTGAAAAGGGACAACTAAGGTCGTCCCTTAGTGAGTTTTACGAGCACCATAAATGAAAATTGTCACATGATCACTTGGATCCTCTCCATGCTTGCCTTCAAATTTTGGAATATCGAGGGAAACTTTGTGGCATGGGGGACCAATGTGGATCGTGACAAATTAGATGGTCAACGAAATCTTGACAAATGCGGTAGATGCAGTGTTCCGAAATGGTAGTTTAGGTTGTGTGTACTATTTATAGGAAAAGAGCGGTCCCTGGGGTTTGGTGACACCCGAGGTTTCAGGAAGCGTTACCTTTGTTGGCCGAGTTACGGTAGAAATCATCGCCAACTAGCAGCAAATTAGCTGCGTCTGTTGGGGTGTCATTGGTTGACTCCCTTAATTGGATGACATAAATTATGTGAGGATTTCTCCATGCATTATGTTCCAAGTATTTTTGAAGGGGATTCCCCGGTAGATATGGCGGGCATAGAGTCTGAGCCTTGTCACGAGCTTCCAGTGATCATGGAAGGGTTCCTTTGACCAACATCCCGCTTATTGAGAATTGATCTCGCCAAGAGTTTAAAGACCACAGTGGAGAAAACTCCGATCATCGTTCAATAATGAAGGGTAAAAATTTACGCTGCCATAGGGTTTTCCCAAAGCGAGTTTACCCAACCAAGGCAGCCGGTAGAAGAAAAGTGTTGTTCCCAAACCGTCAAAAGAAAGGAAAGCATAGATCCCATCGACATTAGCCTTAAGATGAAGGTCCTAAAGCGCACGCCAAACAAAATTGCAGATTAGCATTTCACCCATTGGTTCTTTGAAAAGCACCACTAAGCAAAGGGGACGGAGGAGGTATATAAAACACACTGTAAGGGATAGAATTAAAAGGAATGGAGGTTCCCTCGGTTGACCCTTGCATGGAAGAGTCGAGAGCTCGCGCCCCTGGACCCATGGTTTGTAAGGTGGAGTAAGTAAGAACCAATTTTGAATTTAAGTCGGGGCATCCCATATGAGAAGGGAGGGCCGGTCGCACTAGGTGTAAAAGGAGGCGATTGAGTGGAAACATAGATAATGGTATCAGAACACTACCCGAAGTAGAGGGAGGTTAGGGATTTACTATAGTCTGAATTGGAAAAGGTGGAAGGTGAGTTCCTCCTCGATAGTAGTCATAACAGAATTGAGGGACTCGAAGATGAAGTAGCAACATTCACTTCCAATGTTTCTCATAGTACTAGTTGGCGCTCAAAAGGTGTCACCTGAGGAGAGAAAAATTGAATAAAGATCGGCACTAACAAGTAAGTAATCAAAGGGTTGGCCAGCTTGAGAGCCTATGCCTCAAGGTCAGAAATGGTAGATTCCTCCAGAGCTGAATAGTCTCCTCGCAGAGTAGGCTTGAAACACGATTTCCTATGGCCAGTCTCTTCAAAGCGACCCTTGTTGGTCAAGTCTTCATGCGTAACAATGGCCGGAGGTGGCTCCAATTTAACGTGACATGCCCACAAGCCTTTGTGACGTTAGGCGGAGTTGTTGATATTCCACTTTGTGAGAATATAAACCCGACGATGGAAGCAACTATTGTTTGTTTTTAGACACCAAGCACACACTAAAACATTTCCTAAAGAAAAATCAAGAGAAGTCAACTATCTAGTAGGAAGGACGATTATGTCTGACGCACAGAAACTAGCTTACGATGCAAGTGCAACTAGAACCGCAGCTACCTTTGGGTATACTCTGCGAAAAATGATATGACATCTTTCCCAGGTACTATGGTATACCCTACTTGATCAACCATATAAATTCCCTAAGAATGGTAGCTAAGTTTCACAACTCTGTCGAGTCCATAGAGCGGTATATTCGACGGTCGGATGGACCTTAATGGCGGGATAAAAATTTGGAAACCTATCAAGGGGTACATCAAAATCAAATGATGCGGAAGACAACATGGGATCTTGAATGGATTCAAGATTGTGAATATCTGTAGGCAAATGCGGTCAATATTATTCCTGAGACAGACCCTCAATATACATTTCCCACTACGTTCAATCCACCTTTGGAGGGGTTATCTTCCGTTCCCTTTCCTTGCGTGACCTTCTGTTTATCCCATGTGTTAGAGAAGGGTCTCGGATAGAATTTTCTGACCTTGGACCATTAACACTCTCTAGCTTAGACTCCAATGTTTTATTTAAAATGGCCTTGAAGAGTTTCCCTCCAACCTAATTCAAGGCCCTAAAACCCTATACTAGTTTTTGAACCCTACAAACATAAAAGTCTAGTGTATTTTAGATTAGGTGTTATTTTTTAAATCTTGGTTTACTCAAAAGGTATGGTAGTGAGACTAATGGTGTTATAAAGAGATGAAAAGGAGGAGAAAATTAAATCACTTGAAAACAAAATTAAGTCAAATTTAAAAGAAAAGATTTGTAACTAACTCTTTGTAAAGCTCAACTTTTCTTAACTAACCTTTTAAGATCTTGTAAATAAGTCTAAAACTTGTTTTCTCTTGACTACAAGCTACTTATATTTCAATAAATCAAGAAGAAATTGAAAGAAAGACTCTTTTTCCTTTTGCAAATAATCACTCTAACTACTTTACCAAACTGAAATGAATTTTTTTTTTTTTAAATGCTTTAAAGAGAAAAATTGAAGTAAATATTTTTATTTTTCAAAGAGTAAAGGTTAAAAATAAAACTAAAACAAGACTAGAAAATACCTTTATTCCACTGCGGATCCGCATGGATTCAATCAAAACCAAAGAAGTCTGAATACTCAACAACTTGCTTAAAACCTTTAAAGGGTAAACACAAGAAGACTAAGAAACAAGTAAACCAAAACTTCAAACCAAGCTATGGCCATAGAAAAAGACTCTGACTGATTCAAGAAATCCCTTAGAATTATGAACTTCAATCGGAAGAGAAAACTTCCTCTTTTTCAAAAGCTTCATGAAAGCAGAGAGATGCAGACTTTGCATCGACAACATCACATGTCTTATTAGTATATCAATGAAGAGTGCATATGTACATGGACCCAAGATAGAGAGCGTGTAAACCTCTGTGTCTTTTCAAAAATTAAAAAGACTAGTCAATCTTATAGGGAAGGGACAACTGGTATTGCACCCGAAGGTGACCAAAATCCCTTGAGTCAGAAAACTTGAGGAAATAAACTTGAAGGAAACAAACCAAATCAAACAACCCAAAATCCCTAAAAGCCCCTAGAGAGAATCCCGATTATGGTTTCCAATTTTGTTAGCGAGAAAACCCCCTTTAACTACACTAGGGTTTAAGGTGTGACATTGAATAAGCTGTCTAAAGTTAATCAATTTTACTCTACCTCAAACATACCAAAACTAATGTAAAGAAAGCAAATAAGAGAAGAGATCGGGTAGCTTACCTTTGATCCCACGTTTGGTGATGATCTCCCTCAAGCTTGGAAGTTCCATTTTGCGTCTCCTCCCAAGGCTAACACTGCATCCAAAGATAGGAAAACAAAGAAATACAAGCATGTTATTATATTCATGAGTTAGGGTTAGATATTAAATGCTAATTATAAATCAATAAAAATACTCAAAAACACCATCATTTGAGACAAGAAAATGTGATTATTTTATTCATCATACAAAGATTATACCGTACAATGCATTGTTGGCCACCGTTACTTGAACACGAGTCGGGGATCTTCTTTACCATGATCCAAGTTCACCTTGAATGGACTTCTTCTCTCAACCTTGTGATCACCTCAATGGAAGGGAATTGGTTGAATGGAGGAATAAGGGGTTGATGAGGGTATGTTGAGGAAATATCTCACAAAGGCAACAAAATATTGGGCAAGGAGGGCAAGTCAAATTGGGTAGATTTTCACTATTCTTATTCTTGGATGTGAAATGAGACCCCCAACACCTCCTTTTATATGACAAAGTGATGGTTATTCGGTTAGGTGACGAGATATAGAAGGTGGATTGGTTGGGAAACTTCCAATAACATGTGAATTTCAACGAATTACTTACAACTTTTTATTTTTGCAACTTTGCAATGATCACGTGAGTTGCAATGGTGTAGAAGTGTATGTTAGTTTTAGTGGTGCAACAAACATACATACATGGGCAGTAATGTTGCAAGGCACGTACATATTCAAAAAAAAAAAAATGGTTTTAAGAAGAGCTTCTCAGCAAAGATTTGGAAAAATGTAATACAAGAGTAAGAGGCCAAGTCAATGGCAATGCATGGTAGGGGGAATTTTAGGGCTATAACACACTCTTAATACATTTTGGGCACACACACATTGTTCAAGGCATGTTCTACATATTCAAAGGAGAGTCCTTTGCATGAGGAAGAACCATTTGGCATGGTTGACATGGTATAAGCCCCTAAACAAGGGGAACAAATGCATACTCTAAATAAATTCAAATATGACTAGTGGTAAGTGGACCTATGCATGGGAGAAAGAGGTCCCAAGCCAAAATTTTCATGAGCATTAGATTTCAATATGCTCCCTTCAACAACTCTCATGCCTTTACTTGTAGCATCCCTCTAGAATTAGCAGTTAGATGGACAATCTTAATTTTTTTGTAATGAAATGAAATTGAAGACATTATGCATCATGTGATAGGGATGTGAAGTTACAAAGGAATATCGCCATAAAACAACCTTTATAGTCCTATGTCACAAAAATTATTAAAGGAATGTGGTACTGTTTGGACAAAAAAATGCTCCTAAGTTCTTTCAAAGAAGGATGGATTTCATATTTAAGGAATATAATGAATTTAAAAACACCTATATTGATGACATGCTCATATTTTCTCCATCAGTTAAAGAACATGCTCAACACCTTCAATGTTATAGAGATAAAGTGGACGAATTTGGCCTTATTCTAAGAAATAAAAATATGGTACGATGTAAACCTAATATTGGTTATCTTGGTTTTACCATCAATGATGGAAAAAATTTTATGCAATCTCACGTTGTCACAAAAAACTCATACTTTCTTGATGAGTTTCAGAACAAAAATCAAATTCAATAGTTCTTAGGTTATATTGATTGTGTGAAGGTGATTAGTCAAAACCAACTACAATAGTAGTGCAATAGTGGAAAATGGAAGCTCAAACTATGCCACCCCTTCAATGGCCTTCAGGAAAAAGAAAATTTGTCACTGCATGCCTCTCTTTCTATGAGTAGGTCCCCTAGTATGTTCAATAACAACCATGTTCAAGCAACAAACCTTACATGCATTCACACACATTGGTTGGTCTTGCTACACCCCCACTATTTTGTTCATGTAATGTCAAGGGAAGGATGGCCTTCCATTCTTTTATTAAGTCCCATGAATGCATTGATATTATGGTAGATGTGGGAGGTATTAACCTCCATGTGTAATGCTGACAAGAATATAATATTTAGAAAGAAAGAGAAACCCTAAACATATGTGTAGAAAACCTAGAAGACAAATTTGACTTAGTAAAATAATTAATATTAAACTATTAAGATTCTAGAAGGGACAAATTAAAATTTAAGCATTATTAACAACCACTATAAATGAAGTGACGAGCTCATTTGTTCTCACTCACTCTCTGGGAGTATAGCATAAGTTTGGAGCTGCAACTACAAGAATGGAATGAGCATCTTTTGGTGTGATTCTTAGTCTCTCTCTCTAATGCTATCTAGCCTAAGATATGGGCCATACCTCTTGGTATCTCTTGGTGGTATTCTTGGTGACATTATTGGTGGTATTATGATATTCTTGATGGGTATTATTAAGTAAGTTCAACTACTATGGCTACTTGGCCCCATTGCTTAGGCCGAGTCTGTTCTTGTTATGTGGCTTTGGTACTTTATGTTTTGTGAGATATATTTGGAGAAAGATGTGCTCTATTTTTTAGCTGTTAGTTCTAGTTTTGTTTCCATAATCATTCTATATAGAAAAGGTTGTGGTGATTGGGGGTGGTTTCATGCCTATGGTTGGCTGAAAATAGTGATATTGTTTATTGTAAGCAGGCACATCAATATTTTAACAAGTTATGGGCTCACACCACCTTCAAAACAATCTAACAACTAGAAGGTAAGATCTAGAGAGTTCCTTTTCAAGCTCATTGTAGCACCAGTTGCATCTGTAACTAGGGTTTTTTGATTTTGCAGCTGTAGCAAAACCTAACCCTAAATTCTTGGGCACTTTCAGTGAAACATTGGAGCTATGTTTTGGGTATTCTAGTGTGCCCCAGCCTAGCGCACCCTCTAATTCCTCAACCAACAAAAATTTCAGTTTGAATTCTTATTCATGAGTCAAATTCAAGGTTATTTGGTCAAAGTCAAAGGTTATTTGGTCAAATTCAAATTCAAAGGAGTTGACTTTTGGTTAAAATTGGTTTTGTGGTCAAATTTGAAATTCCAAGGTTTCTATGTTTGTTCTAATCATTGAACCTTTTTATTCAGTTTCTAACCTCTTCTTATCAAGATGGTGTCTAGTTTCCAATTAGAAGATAGGATTGAGCGATGCTACAAATTTCAAAGGGGTATGCACTGTATATGATTTTCAAGTTATATCATCCAACAAAGCATGAGTGTGTTTGCAAGGGATGTACAAAGAGACATTTTCAAGCGGTGATATTGAATTCGGCATTACATTCAAAGGAACAATCCACAACCTTCCTATGGCAGTTGAGGCTCAGGGTTCGAGGTTTGATTGATCAAATTATTAACTTTCAATTTGCACATATCAAACCTAAAACCTGGAGCCCACCTGCTTGTTCCTCTAAAATTATTGAATCCAATATCATTGCTTGGAAAAGGTCTTTGAAAGGTTCTATTACTGTTAGGTATACTTGGTTGTATGTAAGTATTATTGTGCAGATGCTTGTTGTACTTGTTTTCAAAATGAACTAGCATCTCCTCTAGGAGCTATTTTTTTTGTTTTCTCTCAGGAAGGTCACCTTGGTAATTCTATGATGACTACCATCCTTGTTACCATATATATGTTCTTATGAAAATGCTATTAGAATACTTTTTGTTGTTCTTGTTTTCGATAAGTTCACAAGTGATAGATCTGAGAAAGAGCTACAATGATAGTTTCAAACATGGAGCAAATGACTCCATCAAGTGGTGAAGCAGGTAGCTCCACCAAATTACCAGTTCTAAAGGAAGTGTGTAAAGAAAAATGATTTTTGGACATCACTCACTTAGATGTGTGTGGACCAACGTCAACCTTGTCACTAAGAATTGTATATACTATGTTTCTTTTATTGATGATTTCTCACATAAAACTTGCATTTGTTTCTTGAAATAAAAAAGCAAAGTATTTAGTAAGTTTGAGGAATTCAAGCACTTGTGGAAATCTTATCTGAAAAGAAGATAAAGATTTTGAGGTTCGATAATGAAGGAGAGTACACCTGAGGATGACTTCAAGACGATAGAAAGGATGAGATTAGGAGGGAGCTCACTACCCCTACAATCCTTAGCGAGAATGGTGTGAAAGTAGAAAGAAAGAACCGTACAATAATGGTGTTAGTGTTTCATGGAAACTTGCACATGAGACCTAGCTAAAGCGTGCACAAACAAAGCTTATCAAAGTAAAGGAAGAGATACACAATGAAGAATGAAAATCAATGCATATTATGATCTTATTAATGTGTGAGTGATATTCACTCATATGGGCAATGATGCCCTATAATTAGGAATGCATGCATAATAGTGATGGTCTAAGATTAGAAAGTATAAAAATAGAACTAGTTAGTTGCTCCCAGCGAACTAGTGTGCTGAAAAGAGAAATTTCTCCAACACCCCCTGAACATCTCTATGGAGTAAAAATGGAGTCTCGGATTCTAGGACATATTAGGTACTCATGTACAATGCAAATAATGAACAATGAATAAAAGTGAGGAAAGAGGAAAACCATGTGGGAACAAAACCCCCCCTCAAAGATAATGTATCAAAAGAAGAAAATGGCATTTGCTAGGAAATTGTGTTCTTCACCGCAAGATGATCCCGCAAAGTCTCAAACTTATGCTCATTGAAAGTGTTTGTGAAGATGTAGAAATATTTATGGATCTGATGGGGAGTCTTTGGAACATGTCGAGACCTTGTACCTCTGCCGAGTCCTGTGGACCCATGCACTTTTTCAATATTCCTTTCTGAGTGGAAGTGGAACCCGGATTCGAGTTTGATTACGTAGAGTGAGTCATGCTCATTCTTCATGGTTGCCTGCCATAATGGATTCTGACAAGCCTGTGGTTATGTGGATCGGTGGTTGAAAATGCAGCAGAGGCTCCTCATCTTTGAGATAAAGTCCTCCTCGAATCCAATGGAAACCCTTTAAGGTTGCTTGTTGCCTGAAGTGTGGTTGTGACTTATTGGGCATATGTTGAAGCTTCGATGCTGTCTTATTATCTTGTTGTACTACCTTCTTATTTCCATGTACAAAATATGAGTGTATGGAATCATCTATGATGTTTGGAACTGATGGAATCACAAGGGTATATGCATGTTGCATTGGAGGTGCATGGAAAGTACTTTCTCCTTATGTGTAAGTATAATAGAGGAGTCATGCGTCGAAAACTTATTGAATTTATACAACCTTGATTTGCGATCCACCTCACCAATTGCAATGATGGAATTGTCATGCATGTCAGTTAATAAAACTGAATCTGATAATAGAGATTAGCCTTTTTACCTTCGAGTGATTTGATAAATGGAGAGAAGATTCATAGAAAGATTTGGAACATGTAAAACATTCTCAAACTACCATTATGGAGTTCCAATCTCCCCTCTCATACTACTGCTATTGGAGTATCACCCCCATGAGAATGGGGTCTTGAGTATGGACTCAATGAAGAGAAAACTTTCTCTTTTGCTACCATATGATGGAATGCACCACAATCTATAATCCACCATGAATGGGATGGGGATTTAATTACAACAAGAGCATGATGGATACCTTTATTAGGAGCGGGAACTTCTTCCTTATGCTTCTTGATTCCCTCTGGAATGAAGTTTCCAAAGTTTTTATGTTGAAGTGCCCTGCTTCTACATAAGATGGTTATTTCTTCATGCGTGTGGATTCTTCATGATTAGGTTTATTGCGCGGTAAGTGCATTGCTTTCCTTCTTCTTCTTGGAATATGAGGGGAGTCTTTGGAACTGAAGAATCATTAAAGGGTTTAGGTCTTCTCCTTCTCATTCTTTTTGGATGACCCTTTTCCATCATGCATGGTGTGATTACATGTGCTTTGAGGACCCATATGTATGAGTTTTTTCTTCTCTTGTGTAAGAGACTCAATGAAGCTGAGCCAATGTAAGGCATTTCCAATTTGTTCCCAAAGCGACATCACCTTAGAAATGGAAATTGAAGACATATACAGCATATGGTCCTAGCAGCCAAGATTGTTAGAATAAGTTGTTTCTCTTGTGTTAACTTGTTAATACCACATTCACCCAAGCTCAAAATCAAAGATTTAAACTCAATAAAGAAATCTTGTATATTATCATCAAAACTTTTAGGATCTAAGGTATTCAACTATACCTCAAGCATATGACCTCGCATCTCATCCTGCTCTCTAATGAGTCCTTCCAGGGTGGTCCAGTTTTCATTTGGAGTCTTGCATGCGGCAACATGAAACCATAAATTGATGATTAACTCAAAAAGTAGTCTTGTGGCCTCATCCTTACGGTTCTCCCATCTCCTCTTCTCAATGGTTGATGTAGGTTTTGTTTTTTGTCACCACTTGAGTCAAATTATAGTCCTTTCCTTGAGTTGGAGTCATCTTTGGGCACAATCAAAATAATTGTATGGTGTGAGAGTTACCACCAAGTTTGATTGTATAATAGTTGTCATATCCATCTCTCCATTTCCTAAGAACCCTAAAATTTACTCTCAATATCCAAGTGAAAAAATTAAGAAATCCACGGCCCGAAGGGGCACTTTACAAGTCGAAATTACGTCCAATAGGTTTAGGAGACAATCTTTCGACTTACTTTACGATAAACAGTGAGGGATCGTGCCAAGCGATTGAAAACCCACTTGCATAATGGGTGGATTTACTTCCCTCGCAATATGTTTCCTCAAAAACTTAATATTTTAGGAGAAATCACTATAGAAATGTACAACCACAGTTCGTGTCAGTTTGAGGATATTATCTTCGAATTAATTTATGAATGGTAGGAATATCGCCAAGCGGTTGAAAACCCACTTGTAGAATGGGTGTATTTACTTCCCCCTCAAGATGTTTCCTCAAAACGTTAATATTTTTGGAGAAATCATTGTTGAAAGGTACAATCACAGTTTAACTCTCTAAAACTACGATTTTCCTTATTCTTTGGCTTTAATGCGACTTGCTCCAAAGAAGCGTGGGTTGATACCATGTCGTTATTTCATGTGGGAAACACACTTAGGAGACCTAGATAAAGCATGCACAAACAAAACATCAAGAAGGAAGAGAGATACACAATGAATAATGAGAATCATTGCATATTATGATGTTATCAATGGGTGAGTGATGTTTTGCTCATATAGGCTATGACATCCTATAATTAGGAATACATACATAATAGTGATGGTATAAGATTAGAAGTCTAAAATAGAACTAGTCGATTAAATCCCACTGAACTAGTGTTACTCCCCTTTATTTAGAGATACCAAAAATAGAAATTTCTCCAACAAATGGAAGTAGTAAAATCCATGATCCATGATCCATGATATATACAAAATATATGATAATTGAGAAGAAGGCATTCATAATATGTGCAGAAAATATTTTTACATTCAGTCCTTAGGAGGATCAAAACTAGAGTTGTCACCTTCGATGAGGATACAATTTTCAATAGATCAAGACAAAGTCATTCAAATGAGTTCCATGGTGAAGATCATGTAGCTCCCTAGATTGCATATGTAGAGGGAGAGACCTTCCACCTTTGAAGAAGAATTCAATAAGAAATAATGGAAGGAAGTTATGATATCAATCCATCATGAAAAAGAATGTATGGGAAATTGTACATAGACCCGAAGGAAAGTTTGTAGTCACTTCAAAATGGGTTTACAACATAAAACATGCAATAGATGGGAATATCGATAAATAAAAGGCAAGATTCACGGCTAGAGGGTTCTCCCGATTAGGAGGGAGAGAAAGCGTGATGAGACATTTGCTCTAGTTTTGGTCTACACCTCTATCAAAACCATCATATCTCTTGCAACATCCATGGGTTGGATTTTACATCAGATGGATGATGAAAATACTTCTTTTTTCAATGGAATAATTGAGGAATACATATACATATAGCAACCTCAAGGTTTTTAGGTACACTGAGAGAAACCCATGTCTTGATTAAAGGCTGCTTATGGATTGAATAAAGATCCAAGAGCTTGGTGCAAAACCTCTCATTATTAGGTGTAAGAGGTAGTTAGCCTCTAAATTCGATATGAATAATCTTGGTCTCATCATTATTATTTGGCACTAGAATTATAGCAGAAGTGTGGTGAAATATTCATGAGGCAAGGGAATTATGTTGTAAACATCAACCCGAGAAGTTTGGATGATGGTTCAAATCCATGGAAACTCCCATGGTGGTGATATGAGGAAGTTGAAGTATGATTACGATCTAGTAGACTTGTCATGTCTGCAGAAGTAGGTTGATTAGCTCATTTGTTTATTTGCTTAATGCCCCACCAAACATTTTTCTTTGCTATGAACCGTTATTCTAGTTCACACATGGAACCCTAGACTTGAGAAACATTGGATAAATTTTGCAAAGAAAATTTTGACATATCTACATGGGACTCTAACTTATGGTTTGAGATATGCCTCAAGCAGTGATGTACAATTGCATGGATTTACTGATTCGTATTGGGCAGGGAGTGCAGATAAATAAATAGTACTTCTAGTATGTGTTTCAATACGTGATCTGTTGTGATATCATGGGCTATCAGGAAATAGAAGTCTGTTGCAATCAACGTGAAATAAAAGTTTGTTTCACTCAACACTATAGAAGCGGTATATTGTAACTTGTGATGATTTTATGGAAGCGGTATGAAACACGTAAGCTGATTTTTGGACTATCTGACCGGGCATTGGATTCGATCGTGATATACTATGATAATGAGTTGTATGAATCTCTCGAGCTTGGTGTTTCATGATAGGTTGAAGAACATTGAGATCAAGTTCTACTTATACGTGATAAAGTCTAGAAGGAAGTGATTCTCGATTACATCTCATAGATGAGAAAACAACTCATATTTTGAAAAAGCCTCTGTCCAAGATAAAGTTTACATGTACTTGAGGAAAAGTTGGGACTTGTGGAATTTCTCCCTTGGTTGAGAGAGTGTTGGTTCATTGTATCATTACAACTTACATATATGATGCTTAAACATCATGCTAGTACATCCTAGATATGATACAAATTTCTTGAGATACGTCATTCTAGTACAAAATTAGATATGATGTAGAAGCATTATGCTAATTACAACTTAGAGATGATCTGTAGATGATATTCCACATCATGCCGGTACAGCTTAGAGTATGATCCATTCACATCATGCTAGTATGACTTAGGGATGATACGATTGGATATTTCTCCCTTGGTTGAAAGGAGGAGATGACCTCCTCGGTTGGGAGGCAGTGTTGATATATGGCATCATGGATAGTCAATGTGTTGGTGGATAGACATTCTCGGGGTGGAAAATGGTCCAGGACAAAACAAAGTGTTGGTGGATAGGCGGTGTCCCTATGGATAATTGTCTAGGTTGACAGATTGTTGGCGTATCATGGGATGGTATTTTCCAAAGGCAAAAATTGTGGCCCAATTAGGAAAATGGTCCAAAACTGATATTATCCCGAGGAACAATTATTGGACCGATCAGGTTGAATAGTCCACACCCTAAAGGGCATGGAGTCTCAATTAGAATTGGTTGATATGGGACTGGTATTATTTTCTAAGGCACATATGGGTGTTAATGCCCAAAAGTGCAACGTGAGGTACCTACTTGCAAATGGTTGCAACACCTTATTATTTATTATGTTAATAATATACTAATAGGTGGGACCTTATTGTGATTATGGCCGAATCTGACACTTATGTTTTATTGTTCTTTTGACACAGTTGTATCTGATCTACGGTTTATTTTCTTTTAAATCGTTGTCGAAAATTGATCACGGGATGCTATGGGTGATGTGAATTAAGAAGAAATGATGTTGTCTTATATATCTCTCACAAGTATTAATATGATGCATTTAGTTTGATGAAGGATCTACACTCCATTTTTCAATTTATATATGGTATGTGGTATGGTGATTACCTTGATTTCATGGTACAAGGGTTGCATGAATTGTTTAAATTGGAAGTCTAAAGGTTGGGACATAGTATCCTTAGCAAGTTTTTGATATATGTCACATTTGGGGTTTTAGAGGGTTGGTGCATTTGTAAGTTTTAAACATAGGCAAACTATGGTGTATTAGACTTGCATTAAATTGATTTGGAGTTAGTGGTTGATGTGTATGGTTAGCTTGATAAGTAATGGCCATGGATTAATGCGTAAGTGTAGATATGAGGTGCGATGTCTGCATTAACCTAACCTACCTTGATTAGCCACCCTAGTCATTTCACATTAAGTTCTTTGATGGTTGTTGTTGCTCCGTTTTGTTCAACTATGGAAGAGGTATACAGACTTGATCGATTCTCCTTGGAAAAGTTTACACACACCGCACATGTAATGGTTTTCTTCTTGCTCCATCCATGAATTTTTTCTCTGCTCTTTAATTAAGTCAACAGTTGGCTCTTGTGATTGCTTGATGTCTGTGCATTTCCAAAGTTATGATATGTAGAGTTTTAGTGTATGGATTATTAGTGAAGTTTGGTCCCTATGGCGTTTGTATGTGAACTATTTGCATTGAAAATGACGTGGGTGTCTCTTAATGTATGTAGTTTCTTCATGCTTTACCTATAAAAAAGGGATATTGTTTGGGAAGTTCTCGGTCTTGCCTCGCCTCTGGTTTTATTTTGTGATTCCTCTATGTCTGATAAAAACATTATCACTTCTCACAGCTCGTGGGTGTTTTTTTTTAATACTCTGCATGTCTTTTAATTTTATGGCTTTCATGGCTATCATGCCCCCACCCTTGTATCAGCTCTATAAATGTGAATGTGGAAATTTATGGTGGTACTAAGATTTTAAAGGTATCCATGTGTGAAACCACTCGAACTATTAATTCGACTCATCCTCCTATATCGCATCACGTTTTATAATTGTATATCAAACCCTATATTTGGAAAATAGTGTGGATATGGCCAACCCAAAATTTAATAAATTCCTTGTTCATTCTCTTTTGGTCATGGGTTTTGTTGATTATTTACTATGTGAAGTTAGGAAGAATGTTAATCCCACTCATTTGTTTTTGTAATATAGTCTGTCGTGAGGAAATATTTGGGGTGATGGAAGCGTTGAAAAAATTTTCATTAAAGGATACGACATGATGTGTGTTTGATTCCACATGTAAAGAGTACCTTTGTGTATCAATTATATGTGCATTGAATGAGTCTTACAAACTAGAATGAAAGGGAAATTTGGAAGCATGGTTATCTGAAGTTTTAGTTGAAATAGTGTTATACAAATGGATCCCTTTTGTGGCCACTTCATGGAACCCTATAGTGATTTAAAGTGTACTGGTGTTAATATCGTGGACCACAGTTTGTCCATTCCTTTATTTGTTGTTGTGATTGAGTGATTATTGTGATGGTGTGTCCCCTCGACTCTGTTGTGTGCAAGATGTGTTATTACTGTTGAATGTTTATTAGGCAATAAATTATAAAATTATTATTGTCTGATACAATTTCTAAATGCAAATGAGCAGTCTTGAAGTGAAGCACTAGTTCTCGGTTTTTGGGAAACAGAGTGTTGAATTTCAATTTTGAAACAATAAATTGTTTTGATTGTTAATTGACATTGAGGATAGAATTGTTTGATATATTATAAAAATATTAGGTAGGAATCCTTCCATTATACCATTTTCCATAAAACCACACTCCCATAATTATCCCAATTGCACTTGTTCACTCCTTGTTATGTGATATTCATTTTTAAGAAAGGTTTGTATGGAAATGAAGAAAAATTAATGTGGCAGTAATTGATGATTGGTATTATGGGACATTTTTAGATACACATTTGATTTTTTTATTGATTGTTTGAACAATATTCATGAATCTTTCCCGATCCATGATATCATTTTATGCAAATTACAATCCCCATACTCCCAATGACCCTGAATCAATTCCCATATTCATATGGAAATTAATAAATGGAAGTTTTATGGTTGGATTGCATGTGTATTGTAGTAAATAATAGAGCCAACTCTTGATTTTGTTTAAGTGGAGTTTCATGTATAGGTTATTAACTTCATGACTAATTCAATATTGCTATAGGATGATTTTTTTTTTTTTTAGTAGAGGCGTGTGGCGAATATGAAGGAAGAATTAGCGGCGTGAGGCCATATAAGGCCCTGAGTTTCTATTCACTCAGATGTTGATCCACAAGAGTTAAACAATTGTTTCAAGATGGGTTTTCAATTTGATTTTCCATGGTATATTACATCCCCGACCTAAGAGACCTCATTTTCAACAACCTTAGAATTTTACCGGCATTCCTGTTCCTCCACATGTATCATTGCATCCAACAGAACTGCATGGCAGCCAGGTTGGAAAAAAATTGTCAATCATCCTTGTTGCACCTTTTACGTCACCTTGGTGAGAAAATAAGAATTAACACATGCTAATTAAGGTCCTGAGCATGACAGTCGTAGAGGAAAGAGTTAGAGAAGAAAAACAAAACTATAAGCAGAATTAAACTAATAAAACAAAAATCATAAGCATAGGGACATAGAGATATAGAAACACAAAAGACCAATGTCACCAATGTTTTAGGCTGATCTATTGATGAAATCAAAGCACCAAAGAAGAAGGGGACTATGGGTCCCTTCTTCCTCCAAAGGGAAGGCTCTTGGACCTGCAAGCTTGCTCTCCTTAGAACAAGAAAATGAAAATGGTGATAAAATAACTCTTTACAAAAATCATAAGCATAGGGACATAGAGATAACAAACACAAAAAGACCCGCGTCACCAATGTTTTTAGGCTGATCTATTGATGAAATCAAAGCACCAAGAAGGAAGGGGACTATGAGTCCCTTATTCCTCCAAGGGAAGGCTCTTGGACCCTCACAAGCTTGCTCTCCTTAGAACAAGAAAAATGAAAATGGTGATGAAAGAACTCCTTGCAAATCCACTCAATGGAGAGGTGGATTTCTCAATGAAATGGTGCCAATGTGCTCTTGTCAAGGATGGAGTCCTTAAAAAAATATAGGCAGCATAACATTCCATGAAATTCCTTAAGAAAATGAGGTGCATTCATGGATTTTTATAGCATTGCTTTGGGCTTTTGTGTAACTGCTTTGTAGTGTGAAAAGAGGCCATTTAGGGCATTATTAGGTCTTTGACCAGCCCACCATTCGGATTCATCTCAGATTTGAGGGTCAAATCAACTTGGGAGTTGGTCCATAAGTGGTTGGGAGGCCGACCACTTCAATAAATGTGCCGTTTAGCAGGTGCGCGGATTTTTGCGCCAACAACCGCGCATCGTGCGCATATGTGCGCATGCTACGTTCCTGTTCCGCGCATGTGCACGCACACCCAACTTCTGTAAAGCGCTCTTCAATTTTTCACTACTTTGTATAGTTTTTTTCCCTTTTTGAATGCTATGAGATTAATTCAAGTCCATGAATGACTTCATCACTATTTGACGATGTCGAGTTCTTGTAAACACGTGCTAACGAAATTTTAGTGATAACAGATGCCCCCTGATGGATGAGGTTAGGAGCATACGTATAGCCGAAATCCATCAATGTTTCTTCTACTGAGAATGTTGTTGTAAGATAGAGCAATAGTGGGATTATTCAGAGCAATCCTTTGGAGGAGAAAGGAACCGGTAGGACCCGCCCTTCCATAAAGTGCGTAAAATATACAACTGTGTACAAATGAGGCGGGCATGCCCCATGCTCGTGTTATGTAACCCTGAAAAACGATGACTGAAGTGTTGGTGTAGACAACTGCAGCGCCCGCAGGGGCGGTGATGATAAAGGCAGAAGACAATTCTGCAAAGGAACATACTCTGAATAATAGGAAATGATCGCGGAAATAAGTATCGACGATGATGCGGGCATTGATGTCCCTACCAAGTTCAGAGGTCTTCGGTAAATGATAGAAATAACTGCAATAGTCGCAAAGTAAGACCCACCATAACATGAGAAAGTGTTGGCGTCGAATGTTATGGGGGCCAACGACAACAGGGAGAAATGGTGTTTCCCCCTGTGCCATCCGAGATCTCTCATAAAATGGAAAATGAGAATCAAGATACTGTCGCCCTTCTGGAAAATTGTGTTGATTTCGACAAAAGGGGAATGCGACTCCCAGAAGCAAAGGGCTTCGTGGAATCTACTGAGGTGAGGAAGTGGCAGAGGTACATGGACGAAGTCAAAAAGTGGGAAGACTCAAGACTGCCCTTGGTTGAAGGATGTATGATATAAAGAGTGTCCGCAACCGTGTGACAAGGTCAAGTGTCAAGGGGACGACAAGACTGGTGATAAGTTGTGCTAGAGGCGGGACAAGGTGAACAAATCCAGAGGGTAGAGGTGAGTGACCTGTGGAGTACTCTGAAGATATGGACGATGCCGACAGGGGTAGATGATAAGTAATGCTCCAACCAAGGGTGACATGAGTTGCGTGTGGCCAAAAGGAAGCAAGTCGCCAACGGTGACGACAAAAGAAAATGTAATGACTGGAAATAAAGGTGTTTGTACAATAA
>SNQJ01S0121977.1:0-26985 GCA_010110895.2 Picea sitchensis | reverse complement strand
AAATATTTTCTTGTCCTGATGTATTCCCTAGATTCTCAGGTGCATGAGTATCAATGTGAAACCTATCTAAGAAGGTTGCATCCATAGCACTTGTTTGAGCACATTCTCGATATGATCTATTCACAAAATCGTTTGATAATCTCCTCCTCTTACTAGATTTTTGTTGGTCACTCAGAGTCTAGTCAAAGACGGGGTTCCTCTTCTTCCTTCTTGGGATAGCCTAGAGCGTTTGCAAGGAATGTTTAGAGACTCATGTCTCGACATATAATCTCAATATATATCCTTTGAAAATTCATGAATATGAAATTTCATAAGTTATAAAAACATTAAATGGAAACACTAAATTTATAACACAAGCATTTAAGCATTTATGACAACTTCAAAGCATCGCAGACATGTATTGAAAAAAATAGAACAACTATATTTTTTACAATCATTGACAAAAACAACCACGGACAAAGAATTTAATTAAAACTAAAACAATAAATGATGTAGGAGCATCGTAAGCAGACAACAAAGCAAGCACAAAGGCAAAGATAGCTGGAAATGCACCAACGCACATTTTGAAAGCGTTTTGAATTTGAATGAAGAAGCATTAATGTAATAGCTAGCTGGAGAGCGTATTTACATTTATGTTTTGGAGATTGTAAACAGATCTTGAGCATTTCTCTCATCTATTGGATGTGGAGGCATTTATTTGTATTGAATTTAAAGTAGGTAGATTTTAATTTTGATTAGATAGCTTAGAGCTATAGGAGGGAAAACTCATAAAAGACACCCTCACTTGTATCATTGTATTATGAAGAATTTTTGTAACTTGTTGAGCTGTAGAAGAGAAGAGCATAGAAGAATAGAGATGGTAGGATTGTATGAGACAAATAGTTTTTGCTACTGAACCATGTATAGGAACACTGAGTTAATATAAGAAAGCTTTGACTCAACTTCATGGTGTTGTTAGGCTTACTGTTTACATCTGTTGAATGGTATGTTTACAGTTGTTTTGTTTCTCTGTTATGCATTTGTTTCAATGATATGTGTATGCTTGTGATTTCATCTTGAATGTATGAAGTTTGAGAGAAGGGAACAATGATTTCAATTGTTTCTCTAACTGAGAATTCCTGCAAAGAGTGCAGTGAATGTCTGTAAGGTGTGCGTTGACAAAGTTATGAGTTTTATCTCAGAAAGTTCAGGAGGGATATCATTGTGCTCATATCAGTAGAAGTGCAAGGTTATCCTAGAGCCATGAAAGGTGTATGCAGGCTGGTTAAGGCATTTAATTTTATCTAAGGCCTGTTGTTGCAAGAAGTGCACAGAGTTGAAGGGACAAATAACTAGAGGTTATTTGCAAAATTTGCAAGGAGTGTGTGCATGAAATCTTTTGAATATCCTTGAGTCATAAGTGAAAGCTCAGAAGAGATAGAACCTTTGAAGTGTTCAAACAGAGACGAAGGCCGAGGTCACCCGTAAGAAGGAAAGTTTAGAAGGGTTGACTTTGGAGTGTTTGGCGAAGGAGTGTTGAAAACAGAAAGGATAGTGGAAACACTTCCAGGAGAAGTGACAATATTCTATGGGCCATTGGATATAGTTAACCAGCAAGGAAGATAAGGCTGAAAGTTATTACGCACTCACAAGCTTAGGAGGAATAGTTTTCATTGGATTCGGATCAATGAGGATCGTTGATCTCAGGCACAAATTTCATTGTTTCGGAATTCGAGAAGTGGAGGAGGCTGTGACTCAGAGTCGAGAGTCGTGAACTCCTGATTCATGAAGTCTCGATAGAATCGAGACCATCCAATCACAGAAGGTGTAAATCCATTGATTTGTGGCGAAGAGTTATCGGGGTTTCGACCATCAGCGGAGGGAGTCATTGCATTTGGTTCCACCAGTAAGAGAAATCCTGAGGTGTTGAAACGTTTGGGCCTAGTTCTTAGTTGGATTTCACATCAGGGAAAAGTCAAAGGAGGATTCAAAGACCTATTAGCCCTTTCAGGTTTCAGGGATTAACGAGACAGGAGGACTCACATCTGGGATTATGAATTTGCGAAACCTGAAGTACCCTTTCAGGTAAAGGTTGTGGTCTTATCAGTGATCACAAGGTGAGAGTTGGCGCTTAGTGCTTGTGTGCACAGGCGAACTCATAAGGACCTGTGGATACACACTAGCATGTGGGATATTTTTTGTGGGGAAATCAAAGAGTCAATCTAACTCGCGGGGAAGAATAAGAACGATTCTAATACCGAGAGGTCATGCAGTACCTACTAAGGTAGGGGGTCTGCGTCAGGTGGTATCAGAGCTTACGATTTTCTTTTTGTTTCCTACGTGGAAAAAATTGAAATAATGTTGCCAAGAAGGAGGGGGAGACAAATAACATAGAGATGGATAGTTGATGCTAGAGATGTCAGTGAAGCCAAAATAAAAAATGAGGCTAGAGCTGAAGAAGAATTCGCAACCGAGGATGCTGCAGAAGAACGTTTATTCAAGGTTGTTGCAAGAATCGGAGACAGAGCAAAGATCGAAATTCCAATGTATGAAGGAAACTTAGACGTTGAAGAGCTGCTAGATTGGTTTAGAGATCTGGACAAATACTTCGCCTATGAGGATGTTGAGGAAGATAAGAAAGTCAAACATGTCACCACTAGACTTAAAGGGCATGCAACACTGTGGTGGGATGAAATGCAAGCTGGCAGGCGTTGCAAAGGAAAGAAAAGAATCAAAAGTTGGGATAGGATGGTTTCAAAAATAAAAGGCAAGTTTATACCTAGAGATTACCAGATCCATTTGTTTCGAAGAATGAAAAACTTGAGACAGAAGATGATGACAATGAAGGAGTACACTGAAGAGTTCTACAGAATAAACATTAGAGCAGATCATCAAGAAAGTGATGATGAGAATGTCATCAGATACATGAATGGTCTGAGATATGATATTAAATATGAGATGATCATGATGACAATCGGGAATGTCAAATATGCTTATCAAATGGCCCTAAAAGATGAAGAGAAATTTCCCCAAAATCAAGGTGAAATAGGTCGAGTTCGAAATCAAAGCATAGGCAAAGCAATTTCCTAGGACAGAACTCAGAAGCCAAAGGAAGAAGAAAAGAAACCTCATACTCACCCCGAAAGAGGAGGAAGTTCACAGAGGAGATAGTATGCTGACAGAAACACTTTTCGGCAAGCCAGAGGAAGAGGAAGAGGAAGAGGAGGTGAGATAAAATGTTTTGTCTGTGGAAAAATAGGACTTAAATATTTTGAATGTCCCGATAAGAAAAGGGATGGAGGTGAAGCTCACATTTCAGAAGCGTAGAAGAGAAATGTTGAGGCAAAATATGCAGAAGGCAGAAGATCCTTAATGATGTGGAAAAATCTCTTAAAGCGAGAGAAAGATATAGAGAATCCAATCCAAAGAAACAGTTTGTTCAGAATTGTTTGCAAGACCAAGGACAAAATATGAAAGGTAATAGTGGACAGTGGAAGCACAAATAATCTAGTATCCACAAAGATGGTGGAGAAGCTGGAATTGGAGATTGTTGCACATCCGAGCCCATAAAAAGTCTCGTGGTTACAAAATGGACATCAGGTAATTGTCACTAAACAATGTTTAGTTGAATTTAAAATAGGGGGATATAAGGATGAAATTTTATGTGATGTTATTCCCATGGATGTCTTTCATATTTTGCTGGGGAGACTGTGGCAATATGACATAAATGTTGTTCATGATAGGAGAAAGAATGCATACACCTTGGAGAAGAATGGTAGAACACATATGTTACTACCAATTAAAGATGAGAAGGTAAAGGCAGAAGCCAACAATACTATACTTTTCATGAGTGGGAAGGAACTTCTTCAGGAAGTCAAGAAGATGAAGAAATGCAGTTTGCGGTGGTGAGAAAACCTAGAGTCGTCCTAACCAGTACCAAGATAAATGATCTACCTGAGGAAATTCAAGAACTACTAGAAGGATTTGTTGACATAGTAGTGGATGAATTACCTTGTTCGTTTCCACCCATCAGGATCATAAGTCATCATATTGATCTTATACTTGGAGCGAGTTTACCAAACAAAGCAACGTATATATTGATGTCATGGGAGAATGAAGAGGTCAAGAGACAAGTCCAAGATTTGATGGACAAAGGGTTGGTCAGAGAAAGTTTGAGTCCATGTGATGTACCTACAGTGTTAAGTCCAAATAAGGATGGTGGATGGATAATGTGTACAGACTCGAGAGCTATAAACAAGATCACCATCAGGTATAGATTCCCTTTACCTAGGATGGACGACTTGATGGATTGCTTGAGTGGAGAATTTTTTTTTTCAAAAATTGATTTGAAGAGCGGATATCATCAGATTATAATGAGGGAAGGTGATGAATGGAAGACAACGTTCAAAACAAATGAAGGACTGTATGAATGGCTTGTCATGCTGTTTGGTTTGACGAACGGGCCAAGTACTTTTATGAGGCTTATGAACAAAGTCTTAAAAGATTTCATTGAGAATTTTTTAATCGTGTATCTTGATGATATACTAATCTTCAGTAAGACTGGAGGAGAACATCTGGAGCATTTAGCTGCAGTGATGAGGAGATTACAGCAAGAGAAGTTGTTGATCAATTTGAAGAATTTGTCTTTCATGAAGACAAAACTCATTTATTTGGGTTTTGTAGTCTCTTCGAACGAATTGAAGATGGATCCTGAGAAGGTAAAAGCAATCAGGGATTGGCCATCACCAAAGAGTATCTTTGAAGTTTGAAGCTTCCATGGATTAGCTAGTTTTTACAGACAATTCATCAGGAATTTCAGTGGGATATGTGCACTAATGATGGACACAGTCAAGAAAAGACACAAATATTTTCATTGGACATAGGAAGCAGAGAAGAGTTTCAGGTTGCTGAAGGAGAAGATAATTGGACAACCAGTTCTGGTTCTACCAGATTTCAACAAGACATTTCAAGTGAGATGTGATGCAATTGGAGCAGTCTTAAGCCAAGACAACAGGCTGATTGCATACTTCGGTGAGAAGCTGAATGAAACCAATCTAAAATATTCCACGTATGATAAGGAGTTTTATGCATCCATACAGGCATTAAAAAAATGGAGACATTACTTGGTTCCGAAGGAGTTTGTCTTGTATAGCGATAACCATGCTTTACAATTCATAACTCGACAAGAAAAATTGAACCAGAAGCATGCAAAATGGGTTGAATACATGCATAATTTTACTTTTCTTATAAAGCATATTTCTGGAACTGCTAACAAAGTTGTTGATGCTTTGAGCAAGAAATGTTTGATTCTACAGGAGTTCAAATTAGAGACCTTAGGTTTTGATAACCTCAAAGAAATGTACATAGATGATGAAAATTTTAAAGAAGCTTATGAAGCATGTGAGAATCCAATTCTCAAAGACAGAATCCAATGGAATGAATATATGATTCAGGATGGACTAGTGTTCAGGGGTAATCAGTTGTGTATACCGAAGAGTTCTATGAGAGAGAATCTTCTGAATGAAAAGCATAGCGGGGGATTGGTTGGACATTTCGGCCATGAAAAAACATTCACGCAATTGAATAGCTCATATTATTGGCCAGGGATGAGAACATATGTCAAGAATTTCATGAACAAGTGCATAATTTGTCAGCATGCAAAGGGGAAAAGACAGAATACAGGGTTGTATCAACCATTTCCAGTACCAGAGAGGCCATGGGATGCAGTAAGTATGGATTTTTTGTTACGACTACCAAGGACGCAAAGAGGGTCTGACTCAATCTTTTTGGTAGTCGATAGATTTTCTAAAATGGCACCTTTCATTCCATGTCATAAAACTAGTGATGCAACTCACATTGCAAATTTCTTTTTCAAAGAAGTTGCTAGACTTCACGACTTACCTAATATTATTGTATCGGACAGGGATACCAAATTTGTTGGTCATTTATGGAGGACCCTATGGAAAAATATAGGGACTAATTTATCTTTTAGCTCAGCATATCATCCTCGGATTGATGGATAGACTGAGGTAGTAAACCAAAGTTTGGGAGATTTGTTGAGGAGTTTGGTGGCTAAACATCACAGTTAGTAGGATCAGATTCTGCCGCAAGTGGAATTTTCATACAATGATTCACCAAACAAGAGTACAGGACAAATCCCATTCCAAATCATGTATGGAATGTAGCTGAGAGGAGTATATGAATTAAGGGACTTGGAACAGAATGAATTCAGGAGTGATAGCGCAGAGGATTTTGCAGCAGAGATGCAAGAGCTCCATAGTAAAGCTAGAGAGAGATTAGAGAATTCCAACCAGGAATACAAGCACAGAGAAGATCAGCACATGAGAGAACTTCAATTTGAAGTGGGTGATTTGGTTCTGGCGCATCTTAGAAAGGAAAGGTTCCCAAGGGGAACATACAATAAGCTAAAAAAGAAGAAAATTGGACCGTGTAAGATCATAAGAAAGTTTGAAGCAAACGCTTATGAGATTGAATTACCGGATGGGATAGGAATATCACCCATATTCAACATAGCAGATCTGTATCCTTACAGGGCTGATAAACCAGGAGCAGAAGAGAATCAGAAGGAAGTTCAATGGATTAAACAATTTCCTATAGCTAAAAAGTTGGAAATGGAAAAGATAATTGATCAGAGAATCGGAAGGAAGAACCGAAGGAAAACATATTTTGAATATTTGGTCAAGTGGAAAGGAGACATGATTGAAGATGCCAGTTGGGAAAGTGAAGCAAATATCCAGAGACATGGACAGATAGTGTAGGAGCTCATGAACATGATTTCATGATTTTTTCATCCAAGGGAGTAATGATGCAGGAGCATCGTAAGCAGCCAGCAAAGCAAGTGCAAACACAAAGACAGATGGAAATGCACCAATGCACATTTTGAAAGCGTTTTGAATTTGAATGAAGAAGCATTAATGTAATAGCTAGGAGGGTGTATTTACATTTATGTTTTGGAGATTGTAAACATATATTGAGCAGTTCTCTCATATGTTGGATATGGAGGCATTTATTTGTATTCAATGTAAAGTAGGTAGATTTTACTTTTGATTAGATAGATTAGAGCTGTAGGAGGGAAAACTCATAAAATACACCCTCACTTGTACTGTTGTATTATGAAGAATTTATGTAAGTTGTTGAGATATAGAAGAGAAGAGCATAGAAGAATAGAGATGGTAGGATTGTATGAGACAAATAGTTGTTGCTACTGAACCATGTACAGGAACATTGAGTTAATATAAGAAAGATTTGACTCAAGTTCATGGTGTTGTTAGGCTTACTATTTAAATCTGTTGAATGGTATGTTTACAATTGTTTTGTTTCTCTATTATGAATTTGTTTCAATGTTATGTGTATGCTTGTGATTTCATGTTGAGTGTATGAAGTCTGAGAGAAGGGAACAATGATTTCAATTTTTTCTCTTCCTGATAATTCCTGCAAAGAGTGTAGTGAATGTCCGCAAGGTGTGCGTTGACGAAGTTCTAATTTTTATCTCAGAAAGTTTAAGAGGGATATCGTTGTACTCATATCATTAGAAGTGAAAGGTTAGCCCAGAGCCGTGCAAGGTGTGTGCAGGCTAGTTAAGGCACTGAATTTTATCCATCAAGGAGGAGGATTGAAGGATTGTTGTTGCAAGAAGTGCATAGAGTCGAAGGGCCAAATAACTAGAGGTTATTTGCAAATGCCGGAAGGAGTGAGTGCAGGAAATATTTTGGAGATCCTTGAGTCACAAGTGAAATATTAGAAGGGATAGAACCTTTGAAGTGTTCAAAGGGAGATGAAGTTAGAGGTCACCTGTAAGAAGGAAAGTTCAGAAGGGTTGACGATGGAGTGTTTGGTGAAGGAGTGTTGAAAATGGAAAGGACAGTGGAAACGCTTCTAGGAGAAGTGCCAATATGTCGTGGGACATTGGATCTAGTTAACCCGCAAGGAAGATAAGGCCAAGAGTTATTATGCACTCACAAGCTTAGGAGGAATAATGGTCGTTGGATTTGGATCAACGAGGATCATTGATCTCGCGCACAAATTTCGTTGTTTCAAAATTCGGGAAGTGGAGGCTGTGACTCGAAGTCAAGAGTCATGAACTCCCGATTCATGAAGTCTTGATAGAATCAGTACCATCTGATCGTGGAAGGTGTAAATCCGTTGATTTGTGGCGAAGATTTATCGCAGTTTCGACCATCAGTGGAGGGCATCGTTTAATTTGGTTTCGTCAGTAAGTGAAATCCTAAGGTGTCAAAACATTTGGGCCCTAGCTCTTAGTTGTAGGTCACATCAGGGAAAATTCAAGGGAGGATTCAGAGACCCGTTATCCCTTTCGAGTTTCGGGGATTGACGAGACAAGAGGACTGACATCTGGAATTGTGAAGTCACGAAACCCGAAGTACCCTTTCAGGTAAAGTTTGTGGTCTTATCAGTGATCATGAGCTGAGAGTTGGCGCTTAGTTCTTGTGTGCACAAGAGAACTCATAAGGACCTATGGATACACACTAGTGTGTGGGATATTTCTTGTGGGGAAATCAAAGAGTCAATACCACTCGCGGGGAAGATTAAGAACGATCCTAAGACCAGGAGGTCGTGCAGAACCTACTGAGGTAGGGGGTCTACATCAAGAAACAATATCACATGATATGTTGTTACTATCCTCTTATATATATTCTTATAAAAATATTGAAGGGATCATTGATCAAACCCTCAGGGCAGATCTCATCATGACACATGGAACAAATTGCCAAGAAGAACTTTTAGGGTAAAATATTAATAGAGTAACTAGCAACATACACAGGTGGAACCAACAATAGAAGAGAACGGAAACATACTCAAGCTAGAATTAACATGGAGATAAAGAGGATGAAACCAAAAAAAAAATGAGGAGGGAGACACTAGCAAGTAGAACCAGAATCACCAAACAATAACCAAGAAGAGATCTCTAGCAAGATGGAAAAGACCAAGAAGAGGTGTCATAGACACACAATTAAATAATTAAATAATTTAAACAAATAATAGTTTATAACATAAAATATTTATTGTTAAATCATAAAAATCAACAAGAAAAAAAAACAATTCAAGAGAAGGAATCCAAAGTCAAGGCAACTAAGTTTCTTTAGGGAAAATCAAAGAACAAAACCAAAAACTCACACAACAATTAAGGGGGGAATAACTCAAGAAATGGTGGTTTCAACACAAAGTCAACAATTAAATTCTTCCAAAGTCAAGGAGGTTAAATTTCTTTAGGTAAAGCACAAAACCAAAAAACCACACAACAATTAAAGGGGCGTAAGTCGAGTAAGGGTAATTTCAAAGAAAAGTCAACAATTAAGTTCTTCTTGAATGGAAAAATCTCCACATGATTCTCATGATATTTACTTATAATATTGTATCATCCCAACATAAAATGAAGATCAATAATGTGATCATTCTCTTCTTAACTACTCCTAGGTCTCATGGACCATCCTGAGAGAGAAAAAAATCACACATTATCTGAACTTGGTACTTAACCAAAAACAAAAAAAAAACAAAAAACCAAATGAAGATCGATAATGTGATCATTCTCTTCTATGGATTTTATTTAGTTTATACATCTGATGGTCTTCAATAATGGGACAATATTGAATTCAAGCCCGTCCATGTACATGGATAGGTCCAAATTTGGCCCTACCATCCCATCCGATAAACATATTATACCACTAATTGTCTGTGTATGATATCGTTTACGTGTTGTTGTGTCCTTGTTTTTTCTCTATTGTGTTTGCATCATGTTGTATTCATAAATTATTAATTTATAGGAGGTTTGGGTATGTCCCTGTACATGGACATGGCCATATTCGGCCCTGTCCATGTACAGGGACAGGCCCAAATTTGAGCATGTACATGTACATGGGCATGGCCAAACATTTCCCTATCCATGTACAGGGACAAGCCTGAATACGATCTTGTCCCTGTACATGGACAGGTTCGAATTCGTCCATGTCATCCCATCCGATAAACATATGATACCTCTATTTCTTTATACTATATGGTCTAGGTGCTGTTGTGTTTTTGTTTTTACTCTATTGTGTCTGTATCTTATTGTTTTCATAAATTATTAATTTATAGGAGGTTTGGGCATGTCCGTGTACATGGACAGGGCCATATTCGTCCATGTCCATGTACAAGGATAGGCCAAAATTTACAAGTTATGGGGGTTAAAAAAGGTGTTGAACCACCTATAAACAAGTTGTACCTCTCTTTTCTCAGTAGCTCATGGGTTTTTGAGGGTCGTCCCTCTCTTATCAACAGACTGTGGGTTTGGCACTGGTAACTTTCTTTTCTCAGCCACAAATTCATCATTTCAACTCCAAATTTAAAAGACATAGAAGATGGGTTCAACATGTAGAATGGAATGACCTTTGGATGTCAAGGACAACACCTAAATAATCATATTCTAAAAGAGAAGGGACACTGATATGCATTGCCACATTGCAAATATGTTGGTTGGATTAACAACAACTCGTATTTCATACTACAGAGTTGTTGGGAGGATCTTTCTCATGTTATACATTGAAAATAACACACATATAACCTCCCTCTTGGGCACCATAACAACCATATAATTATATATAAAAAAAATCTAGAAACAGTTTGAGATTATTAATGAATGAAATAACTCATAATCGTGTATCAGTTTAGATATCATTGTTTGTACACAGGCCTCACAAGTGTGTTTACAGGCTGTCTAAAAAGGGACCATTCCAACACATTTCTTGCTGCATATTCTTGGACACCTACAACAAGGGTATTACAGGTCAGCAATAAAGTATAGATCAATTTGTGTTTGCTGAGTTTTACATCCATCGTAACAGATTTACCAGGTCTATCATCAATTCTAATTAATTTATTTGTTGTTGTTATATCAGTTGGCATGAGTTATCAATTTTTTCTACTATACATATTGTTGTCTCTTGATATTAAATGAAGTAAAACCTTTGTGTTCCAAATTCATGTGGAAAAGTATTAAATAGTGAATTATTTGGTCATTAAATGATTCGGGCATGTCGTTGTACATGGACAAGGTCAGGCCCTATCAAGTATGTTATGGCATGTAGAAGATGGTGAAGTGTAATTCTATCACTAAGCCACTCCATCACTAATTTTGTAAACATGGCTAGTACAACCTTTCAAGGGGCTTATCTATGCTTACTATTATAGATGTTGAGGCCAAGGTGAATAAAAATCTTGAAATGGTTAGGTGGTCATGTCAATTTGATCTCCAGGTAAAGATCTAGAATTTGACTAAGTAGCATCCTAGCTAGTTATAAATCCACTAGGTCAAGATATAAAGCCTATAGGAGCACTAGTAGCAGATACAGTTCCTAGGAATTATATATATATATATATATATATATATATATATATTACACTGATTCCATTGTGAACATGATGAGTACTATTAGTTATAGCTAGTATTGACACACTAGCATCACATTCTTCTTTAGCTAAAGGTAATTACATAACTAACACCATATTCTTACTTATAGTTGTTGAAACCATTACATGATGGGTAACTATGAAATAAGCTCTACTTTAAGCTCGATATATACATGTTACTACTTATACCATATGTAATAGCAAAGAATAAGCAATACTCATAACGTAATTAACACAAATCTAGTGTTCATTAAACTATTAGTAATACAGGAATACCACTACTATTTTGACCACCTATCCATCACATAGAGCTAGTGTATTAGTACTACTTATGATAGTGATTATATTATTACACACATTGTATAGACTGAGCTCCATTGATTTTCATTACTTGGATATGGATTAGTACAACACTATCTATTGGCACAGGGGCAGACCCAGGGTTCAACACTACAAGAGCGCACCAACAAAACCCTAACTACCCGCACTTTTGGCAACACCTGCGAAGCAGATGAAGTCTCACCCGAGGTAGAGGCAGGGGTGGTTGCAGGACTCAAGTGTATGTAACCTAATATGGGACACAAATATATGATTATATTGCTTATAGAGCACTTAGCATCGCTCATTCATCAATATTTGATCTGTATTATACTTCACAAATAGCATAGAGCATCGCGTCATTCACTTAGATCTAACGTATCTTAGTACTTAGCAATAGTAAAACAGATCAGATCCAGTAGATCATCACTAAGCATCTTCATACATATCATATCTACTATTCATACACATCTGATGAAGCATAAATCATAAGTAGATCTATTGAAATATATCAAAGCACTTAGCCAAAGAAGAGATAAACACATCAAGTCAAAGAAAAAAGCATAACACATAGATTTATGTGGTTCAACCCCACTCTGGGGCTATGTCCACCAACTCTTCTTATTTATTATTGTCGGCCAATCAGTTACAAGCATAGAGCCGTAGAAACCCTTACTTCGCACAAGACAGAAGATCTGTGCAACTCGCTAGATCCTTCTTCCTTGCCTTTCAGCACAAAGGCTTCTATATCTTCACACATGGACTTTCACTAAGATCTGCAAGTCTACATAGAATGTGTAAAACTCTCAATCACACAAATCCCTTCTTGGAACTTAGCCTATATGACATAGATACAATACAATATTATACTATATTCCTAGACATCTATTTATACATTTACAAAATTGGGCTTAAGTGTGGGCGAACCCACGAGCCGACATCCATTTCCCATTACATATTCCCAAAAACAAAAATGGGCCCAAAAGTGGGTCGAGATTCTGCAATATCCACTTCGTCTGGTGCTCCATCTTCGACAGACTATCGAAGTCCCAAAAATGGTCAAATGTGACCAAGTGTTCCCAGAACTTGGTCAAGGGCCAACAGGCCCCTAACACTCACATGTGACTTGTCCCGAGTCACTTTGGTCTGAGCAATTCTTCCTTGAATGCCTCAATCTTGGCTCGAGCTGCTTCGACCTGCTGCAATGATACAACCTCTTACTCAGTCAACTCCTCGATGAGTGCATCATTGACTGGTCCTTCTAGGTGATGTTCTGTTGCACTCACAACCTGTTCAAGTTCTACTCCTTGGTTTTCAACTTCAGTGAATAGTTGACATGCCTTATCTTGCACTGGTTGAAGTCGTTGAGAGAATTCCATCACTTTACGCTTAATCATGTGGATTTGTTGTTGGGTCGTGCGCTTCTCTGGAAACCTCTTCATTATTTCGACTGGTGACAAGGCCTTCGACTGTGCTTGTAACATATTTTCATGCTACTTTGCTTCTTGGAGTTGTGACTCCAATGCCTGCAACTCTAAGTTCTCTGTGAGGGTCTCATATGTCTGAGCACTCCTGGAAGTTGTCTTCTTGCATTCCAATTCAATGGATTTCAATCTGCCAACTGCACTATGGGAAATTGCCTCTCTTAGGTCTCTTATATCTTGAGGGGTCTCAGGCACAGTACAAAGTACCAGATCTGCGATGCACTGCTGAAGTTGCTGAATCACTCCTTCCAGTTGTGCCAACTATTGTGGAACCTATTCTTTTGTCTGGACTTCGATGACTGCCACAGAGAAGAGTGCTCTCTTGACCAATTCATTTATCTCAAGTTTCTCTACAAGCAACTTCTCCTTGTCTTGCTATAGTGTTGCTTTCTCTTTGTCCCACTATACTTGAAGAGAAAGTTTTTCTCGTTCGGCAGCATTATGTTTCTCGACAAGTACTCCCTGTACCTGTGTCAAATTCTGGGTGGCTTGCATTGTGTCTTATTGAGCTCGTCGAAGGTGAGCTTTGACCATATAAGAAATTTGGTGGAGTTGAGTTGGCTCACCTCCTGGTTCTACCGTTCCTGTTGTCAGAGGCGCATTGGAGACTGTGTGGCTAGACTAGAGTTTCTGCTGCACTCCTTGGAGTTAAATCTCGATACGATTATACATCTGCTCCTACTTCATATCCTACTTCTCTAATATCTCTTGTGAAGCATCGTTCGCAGCTCCAATGATGAAATTAAAATCATCCAATGTGAGGGTAGTCCGCATATTTGCTACAGGGGTTCTAGGTTTCTTCCGGGAGGAATATTTCGGAGGTGAAACCTTCCTCTTCTTCGACGAGTCCTCTTCATCCCTAGGTGGTGGTACTTCGCCTTTCTGTTGTTCAATTTCTATTCCTTCTATTTCTTCGCCATCATCCCCTTCATCTAGCATGATAGAAGTAGTCCTTATAGATGCATTGTCTATATCCTGAACTTCTTCAGGATTCTTTGTCTTGCTAGGTCTGGATGTATCCTACGCAACTTTCGAGCTATCTACATCGGACAACTCCGTAGGGTTGGCTAGAATGAGAAGGTCTGTCGACCAGTCCTTGGTGATCTCTTCGATGTCTTCCTCGGTCAACTTGTAATATGACTGCAACTGTTGCTTGTGCTCATCAACAAGCGTTGTTATATAAATAAAGTGGCAGTCTGTGCTGAACTTCATTAAGGGACGAAACCTGTGGAGGGTATTCAGGGTCATCCGAGGCTTGGACTAGATGGATTTCTTCAACTGGTTGTAGTAAGTATGGAATACGGCGTTGGATTTCCACTGCTTGTTCATATCATTAGAGTACCATAAGGTGTTGAACTTCACAGCCAAAGGTTCAAAGGGATCTATGTCCAGGAAGGTCGCACCTTCCGGCATCTCCCATGTGATGAAAGTGATCAATATGAGAAGCCAGATGAAGTGGAACTCATACCCTTGGTCTTGTGCTTCTCTATAATCAATCTCTAGTTGGTTTACAAGGTACTGCGCCCAGTTCATCTGAAGTCCTTCTACGCACTTCCCTGTGAGATCAACTATGAATCTAGTCACTTGGGTTGGTCTGTTCTTACGAACTAACTTGCCTTTGATCAAATGACATGCAAGGTGCATTGTGCCACTCTGGATAGAGGCTAACTTGTAACCTCGCGTGCCCTTCTCGACATCACCATAAGTTTCTTTGATTCTCTGTGCTAATGCTCGGTCTGAGGTATTTCCAGGGTAAAAGTCTTGTGGGTCAGGGCCCTGCATGCTCATCCCTGTGATCTGATTGATCAAGGTTGGATCCATAGTGATGTGGCAGTTCAACCATAAGTATCCTCTGTGGTATTAGGACAACAATAACTTTACACATGCATTCACCTCCTAATGCCTATTGAAATGCGGGATCTTCATCACATTGAGCAGTGTGGGCTGCGTGAGGTTATGGGTCCATGACTGTGGGATAATATTTGAATTATTTCCTTTAGTTCTGGTCAGATACTTGTGCAGGGTGAGCATGTTGTAATCCTTCCTGTCGCCAAGGTTGAAGTCACTAAACTTCAATGTTGCGATCTTATCCTGGTCAACTTGAACTGCACGTATCCCTTTTAGGAGGTACGTCGTGACCAAAGCATAGTCAAAATATTTGGGCACACTGTCCCGGTTGATGACGCTTCTTAGAAGGGGTAGGTAGGCAAGTAGAATGCTCAGAATCATCTGGGCATTCGAGATATCGTCTATGTGTTTAGTACGCTTCTCATCAGCCTGTCGGGATGGTCCAGATCTAGCAGTGGACAGAAAGGTTGTCATTCCTCTCATCCATGATGCTTGAACACTTGTGGATACTCCTCTTTCTGACATGACTCTCTCAGTCATTAAATAAAGAAGAAATTATGTTACGGATTCTTCAACTGCGGTGAGCGCATCGGACATACGCGCTCGGGATAAATTATCGGGGTCACAATGATATTAAACACTGCAAAAGAAGGAACAACAAGGGCGTGATGATCACTGTATACACTTTCTAGTCTACGGGATTCAAATTCTCAGTTGGAAAAAGTGTTCTTCGGGCATGGCATGATGAGATATATAGGCGATCTTGGAAATGGTTTACTTTGCAATGGGTATGAGCCTCATTAATTTGTGTTATGTCCATTATGGCACGGTCCAATGGTCTAGTCGTGAACCATCAATGCTTTCTGACCCGTTCAAAGTGGCATTCAAACTGATATATCGGCCTCTAATAGCTATATTGCTTCACCTTGGTGAAGTGGCCTATGTCGCTGGTCTGATCTCTCGACGAAGTTCAAATTCTGCAAGTTTTCCTTCTGTGAGGCTCCCTCTGGAATATTTTGTAGCCTGTCGATCTTAGATCTCTTTTTACTTAGCTTCCTAGCCTTCTTTCCAGTGAGCTTCATCTCGGTGATTCTCTTCCCATTCTGATTCTTGTTTTCCTTGGACATAGTTACTTTGGGTTGTTGATATTCTCTCTTGAGACTCAGGGGTAATACTTCTTCTATATCTGAGACAAATACTTCAATCTTTTGTGAGTTCTCTAATGCTCTTGCAGCTTTGACATCTGGGCTTCTAGTGTCAGGTAACTTCAATTTGTTCTCCTCTTCTTCAATCAATTGTGCGATCCTTCTGGTCATGAAATATTTTAACTCTTGTCTCTGTTGTTCTAAGACCTTTTCTTCTTCCTTCTTTCTGTCTTGATCTCTTTCAATCCAAGGTTTTCCAAGTAACATAGTAAACGGGGTGTTGTCCTCAATAAATTTGATAATCTCAAAATCTTCTTCAGTCGAAGTTCGATTGGCATTCATAGATATCTGAGTGATCTTTCCACATAGGGTTATCAGTTTTCCTCTAAATAGTCATATTCCTCCTAATGAAGGAATCATAGCAGGCCTCCCTATAGCTTCCCAAGTTCTCTCTGGCATAATTTTCACTTGTGTTTCTTCATCTAGAACACAGTCAATGTCGAAGTCCCCTATTCTTACTTCGATGCATTCCTTTTCTTTAAATATCTCTGATAACCTAACATGTCGGTGATCGTTCAAGGTGTTGTTGATCTGTAGAAATACCTTCTCTGATTCCTTTTGGGGTTCTAATATTTATGGATCTAGCTTAGGGTTTTCTTCATTCAGATTCATTCTTTAAGGCTTCGCAATCATTCTAGGGCAATTGAATAGTTCATGGTCCATAGATTTGCAACAGAGACAACGAGGTCTTCCACCAAGGCATTCCTTAGCTAGATGGCCTGGTTTTCTACAACTTTAACATAGGGTTAATCCTCTCTTTCATTTAAAAGTTCCCCAGCCTCTTCTGTACTGTGCACCAGGATCATGGTAGCTAGCCTCCAAAAAAATCTTTCTAGGATCCTGCATCCATTTGTTAGTCCAAACATTTTTTCTATGCATAGGTATAACATATCTATCGTTATGATTATCAGATTTATTCATATCACACCTTCTTTCATCTATCATTGCCCCAGTTTTCAAACTAGGATAAACTCTATTAAACATACCTAGATCCATACCTTAGAAACAAAAAATTTCACTTATCTTACTTCTACATAGCACAAAGCTTCCAAATCTAAATTTTTTTAACTATTCTTACCTTTATTAGAGCACTGAGCTTACAGATCTTACCTCTTTTCTAGAGATCTGACCTCTTTTCTGTAGATATGACCTATTTTCTTCAAAAACTTCCACTTTTTCTTTTATTAGAGCACAAAGCATTCAGATATTGCTTCTTTTCTCTAGATCTGGCCTTCTTTCTTTAGCACAAATATTTTCAGATAAAGTGGAATACTTCGCACTAGGACACAGATCCACGCATAGAGCTTCCATAGTTTTCAATTCAATCTTTGGACAAGGATTCTTTTCCCTTAGTTCCTAGCAATCACAGTTTCAGGTCTCGGCAACTGAACCATTTGTTGGCATAGGGGAAAACCTAAGGTTCAACGCTACAAGAGCACACCAACAAAACCCTAACTACCAGCCCTTTCAGAAACACCTATGAAGCAGATGAAGTCTCACCCGAGGTAGAGGCAGGGGTGGTTGCAAGACTCAAGTGTCTACAACCTAAGCTAGGACACAAATCTGTGATTATATTACTTAAAGAGCACTTAGCATTGCTCATTCATGAATATTCGATCCTTATTATACTTTGCAAATAACACAGAGCATCGCGACATTCACTTAGATCTAAGGTATCTTAGTACTTAGCATTAGTAAAATAGATCGGATCCAGTAGATCAACACTAAACATCTTCATACATATCATATCTACTATTCATACACATATAATGCAACACAAAGCATAAGTAGATCTATCTAAATATATCAAAGCAGTTATCTAAAGCAGAGATAAACACATCAAGTCAAAGAACAGAGCATAACACACAAATTTACGTGGTTCACCCCCACCCTGGGGCTACATCCACTAACTCTTCTTCTTTATTATCGTCAGCCAATCAGTTACAAGCACAAATCCAAAGAAACCCTTACTTTGTACAGGACAGAAGATATGCACAACTCGCTAGATCCTTCTTCCTTTCCTTTCAGCACAAAGCCTTCTATATCTTCACCCAAGGACTTGCACTAATCTCTGCAAGTCTACATAGAATGCACAAAAATCTTGATCACACAGATCCCTTCTTGGCACTTAGCCTATATCACATAGATACAATACAATAATCTACTAGATTCCTAGACGTCTATTTATACATTTACAAAAGTGGGCCTAAGCGTGGGTGAACCCACGGGCTGACATCCCTTTCCCATTACATATTCCCAAAACCCAAAATGGGTCCAAAAGTGAGCTAAGATTCTACAATATCTTCTTCGTTTGGCACTCCATCTTCGACAGGTTGTCGAAGTCCCAAAAACGGTCAAATATGACCAAGTGTTCCCAGAACTTGGTCAAGGACCAACACTAACTATGAGTACAACTTACTAATATGAGTCTAATGTATCTGATTATGAACAAATGATTACATTGGTTTGAATCTCTCATTGTGTAGTATCCAGTGATATCGTTTCCCATTAATTCCATAACATTCCATATTGTGAATCTCATCCTCGTACTAGAACAATGATCACTATAAGGAAGTAATTCCATTTAATAGGGATACTACTAACCTCTGCCCTATTTGTCTAGTTACAATTAAAGGTTGTTGTATGAGCTATAACATAGGGAATAGAAGAAAACAACATGACTTCTAACTACAAAGGGAAGTATATAATAAGAGATAAAGGCAATAACTTAACCTGCAATACAAGGGGAATAGAGCCATTCCACTACTATGATATTAGTAATACAAGAACAACTTAGCTTAAGGTTCAACTAGGTGATATCATGTTACCTATTTACCATAATCAATACGTGTTGTGATATTAATGTTATCTCGTATTAGCTACATGGGATATCATAGGTATGCTGATTAGCAATAGACATACTTACCATAATCAGATACATGTTATCATGAAATAGAGTATTACTAGAAAGAAATGGCACTAAGTATCAACACATGTATTACACTTGTTTGTGATTCCGATAATTGTGTCATAAGCTATTACCCTTATTTTCACTATACTCATTGCACTTCTATCACCATTATTGAATAGTGTGTATATTCCCCTTATTTCCCTAATCAACATTGTGGAATAGTGATAAGTAGTAAGTGTTCATTACATATAACTTAGGCATTACTTCAATATCAATTTGGTTATCGTATACATTCAGTGTTACTTAGTGTTAAATATTAATTTTATATGTAAGTTCAAGCTCAAACCTATGATACTATCTATATGGGTATAATCAATACAGATCCATATATTATGCATATTACTTAGTTGTATCAATACAGTTAAACGTGATATCTCAAAAATAGAGGCTCTATCTAAGATATTCCCATACATCGTATGTGTTCTCTTTCAATACTATGATTCCAGTCAAAGTTGATCGACACTAATATAGAAGTAATACGTATGTAACTATAATGTAATCCCAATAATGATTCCCTATTTTATAGATATAGTTATACCCTTATTACACATCGAAAAATGGGAAAGCAAGCTCATACCAATCATTACTAAGGATAGAATCAAACAACATACTAACTATGATATCATAATCACTCTATTGTGAATAGCTTGATTATGGTTTAAATGTAATTTTTTACAAGCTAATAGAGTAAGATGAAAGAGTAATGGTGTTTAGACTGATAAGATAACTATCACCTTTGTTATGATTAAAGGTAATAAATATCCGTATTCAAGTATGATGCAGAGTGATATTGGTCTATCAAATCTATTGTTGGATGGTCACTATTTACATAATAAGTAACACTGATTACATTTGTTGTATCTCTATGCTCTATTAGTCTAATGATTTGATTACACTAATACAAGAGCTTAAGCTTAGTGTAAATCTTGGCTCAATACTGTAATCATATTAATATGATATGTTCTCACTATTACACATATTCATGCTTATAACTCCATGGATATCATATAAGGATTCACATTCTTCTTAGTTATAACTATCCCTAATAAAGAAGAGATTAGTATTACAGACCCTTATGACTCAACACGCTAAGTATATACAACCTTTCTATATGGTTAATGTGACTAGTATTGACCTATGTTTAGAGTTAACATAGTAACCCTTTAAGGAATACTAGTATTATGCATAGTTAATACTATCAATGGTAATAGTTATGGAAACAAGATTCACCCTTATCACAACAGAGCTCATATCTCTTATCCTTGTTGATGTCTTTGATTTTCCTCATATATGCACTGTTCATTTACTTATATTCCCATATCTATGAAATTCTCATACAATAAAGCTTCACACAGTATGGAGCAAATAAGGCGGAGAGAATACCATGCAATCTGTAACTAGTATCAGTGCCATATTAGTGTAAATACAAAGGGTAATAGATCACCATAGATAATGTATAGAGGTTAAGCAAGTTGTTTCATAGCTAGTAGTAACTCATATAAGCTAGTTGATGTCTGTAATGGGTTACTCGTAGTAATATGATGCAAGCTATTGAAAAAAAAGTATATCACTATCTATGCAGCTTTGAACACCATGTATAAGATAGTCTTGTAATAGTGGATCATAAGTAACTACATATTCAATAGGAAACATATATTACATTAAGTAAGGAGTGTAAGTATTGATGATGAATCCTAGCATGCTTTATTACGTAAACACTATGATGCATGGTATTAATTACAGCTTCATAACTAATTGTAATTAGTGTAATGATTCCACTTATTATGTAAATTAGATGGATCTCTATTCTGTGTAAGATCATTGTTACTAGTGTTCTATGTTGTATATATACAGTAAGTGTGTTTTCTCTTTACTTCTTAGAGATAGTGTCCTCATTTATCATAACTCTTGTATGATAGTAAGAGTTAACAAAATGGTGTTAATATTGATCCGAGTAGTATTCAATCTCATTCTACATTGATTACTTAGGTTAATATTGATATCATAGTAGTAAGGACGTATTTATGGAACTATCTGGAAGCTCATAGTATAACAAGTACGAGTAATGAAAGTTGAAACCCATGCTATCATAGTAGGTGTTCTAAGCTTCCATAAGGTACAAGTATCATTAGTCTCATGGGGTAACTGTATCTCCATAATAGAGCTCTTTGTTAGTTAGATAAAGGGTATTCTTTATTATGAATAATCAGTATTGTTCATTAGTTAAGCTGATAGTCATATCATATCTATAGGGTAAAGCTCATACCTTATGTTCATATTGGTATAGTAGTAACCTTCTACTCAGATCACACTATGTTAACATGATAGTTATCCTACATGCCCTTCTTGATTAGTAGCAATACTACCCTAATTGATAGTTATGATTACTTGGATAACGAGTACTATAAGATTTGATACCCTATTAGTATGTAACCTAGTTAAGGTCATACTAGTAAGATCATTGAGGTAGTATGATTACCATGGAGTTGGAGTAATTGGAGTTATGTAAATCTTAGGCATATAACCTAATCAAGCTTACAATTTTTGTTCCAATAAGGAGCTTAGATTAAGCTGAACAAGAGTTATGGAGTTAATTACATGTATTCATTTATTACTGTAATAATGTGTGTTATGCCTCTTACTTAACCATCATGATTACTAGATATTAGACATATCACTTTCCAACACTAATCAGTACTTAGACCATGTGTTTAATTCCCATTACAAAGGTTACCCTGATACATAGCTTAGTTCCAGTATTCTAGTAATTTGAGTGAACACATGTTGTAACTATTGATCAAACATAGCATTATCTGTAATAAGCATGAAGCTCAATAAAAGTATAAGCTATATATATAAGATACTTTGAATATTATTACTTCATAGTAAACATGATGACTCCTTGTAACATGTATTCCTTATAAGTTATAATCATTGTATAACTAGATCAGGTCCCATTGTTACTCGTTACATTGCAGTATAAGCTAATTTGTACAACCCTTGTAACATGTGAAGTTAGTGTATATGGATCTTACACAATGACGTAGTGTAAAAATCAATGTAATCACTTGTATAAAGTATAGCACATATAAGGTATGGTAATGATAGTGTATATATCTTTCCATAATCTTCATCATAATCAACATTATTACACCCTTGTAAGGATAACTAGATACTAGTGTTTATTCCTGTATATAATCCCATAAGTATTGGAGACTATGTAATGATTAATAAATAAAATTGAGACTCATTTCTAGTTCCTCAATCTTTTTTCTTATGCTTTCCAACAATGTAGAGAACAAAGCTAATGAAAAAAAGGTAGAAAACAATGTTGCAATTGTGAATGTAAACTCCCCAATATAAGCTTAAAAGCAAAAGTTATGAGATTTCAAACTATAAAAAATACATATATTGAAAAGGGAGGGTGCAAGTATTCGTGTTTAAATAAGGGATAACCACAACGTATCAAGTTTAATAACTCTTCATAACTCTTGTTCATTTCATTTTTTCCTTTTTAATTATTCATGTTATAATAGTTCAAATTTCCATACTTTAGAATATATATGTATCATGTATTCATACAACATAAGAATTTATATATAAATTTATATTTTTATCATTAAGTATTGGAGACTATGTAATGATTAGTGTATAACTCGTAATGAGGATGTAAGTACACTAGTTTAAACATTCAACTCAACTTTTGTATTACAGCTTGTTGGACAACTGAGAGGGGGGGGTAACTCAGTTGTTACCGTTCTTATACAATTATGATTCTTTTAAACTCTTTGCAGAAACACTGAATGATGATCACAATAATGCAGGGAAATAAACATTGGCATAATCAACATCAGTCACATATATGAGAAACACAGAGACAGATATTTCTCGAGGAAACCCATACAGGGTAAAAACCTATTTTTCTTTAAATGATAAGTAATAGTTACATTCTTTACATTATCATACATATGAGAACCAACTCATAATGAGGCTACAACCTCAGTTTTGCAAGCTACTACTTGCTAAGAGCACCAACTCTCTGTTTTTCTCTAGCACCCACTAGAATGAAGCACCAACTCCCTAGTTTCTCTAGCACCAACTAGAAGGAACCACCAACTCCCTGAGAGTTTCCAGCATTAACTGGATGGAAGCACCAACTTCCAATCATACAAGCACCAACCTGTATAACAGAGAACAATAGTTCTCCCTTGCACCACCCTACCACCCTGGTTTCTCTGGCTGCAACCAGATGGAAGCTACAACTCTCTGTGTTCAAACACCCACTTGAACCTATGAGGACAACAATCCTCCCTAGCACCTCCCTTCCACCCTGAAATATAAATCTATGCTACTAAAACTTATTACAACGATATAATGTTCAACAATGGCTTACCAGACTCATCACTGTTATGTTGCATTTCATTACTCTGTCTGCCTCACTGTCGTCCTGCACACATGACTTGCGTTGTCTGTTCTTCTTCTTTTTATGCTCTGTGTACCATGTCCATTCACTGCACAGTTCCTTTTCTGTTCAATTCATTTTCTGCACTCTGATCCTTCTTCTTACATGAATCACCTTCAACAACATCGACAACAATTCTAGCAACAACAGCAACCCTATCTCTTCTCTGTACTGTGTATTTATATCTTTTGTGCACCTTGTGTATGCAATGCACACAATACCTCTGCATACTCACACTGCGTCGATATCCTCCACAACTCGAGTGCTTTGTCTGATCATCATCGTGACTCTTCAGCTTCTCTGGTTGTTTTTCCACTCATTCAACATCATTGTATGTTATGCTGAGATTCCTCAGCCTCTCTAGCTATTGAGACTCTTCGTCTTCTCTGTGACATTCGAGCTCACCTTCTCTGTTCCAGTTACAATCTTCAATGCTCATCCAACTGTCAATCGCCTCCATGAGCATCTTCATCCCTCTTGAAGATTCTTAGAGACTCTTCATCTCCTCTGTCAATCACCCCGAAGTGTCTTCAAGTCCTCTGGCAGAAATCATCAGTGGTTTCTAACAGTTACACTGTGACATGCAATAGTAGCCCTTTGATTATGCTTAGATTCACTTGCATTGTTGGATTAAATTTAATGGGTTTTTGTGTTATTTACCCGTTTCTCACTTTCACAATTCGGAGATTCTACGATGAGACATATTGAGTCTCCATGTCGCGAGTTCTGAAACTCCGAAACAGAGTTTTTCTGTGTTGGCTCCTTCCTTTATATGACCATGGCTATGACCAAGCACTTATGCATAAAGCACTTTCGCAATTTTTCATTTCGTTAATCTAGAGATGAGGCATCTCGACTCTCCAAGTCGTTGTCCCCAAAACGCCGAAAAGGAGCTTGTCTGCATGTACTCTTCTCTTCAGCTCTTCGATGGTGTGACCACCGGCTGAGACCACGTTCTTATGCATAAAGCACTTTCACGATTTTTCATTTCATGAATCTGGAGATGAGGCATCTCGACTCTCCAAGTCGCGATCCCTGAAACCCCGAAATGGAGCTTATCTGAACTGACTCCTTCCCTTCTCGTGACCACCGGAGGTGACCATAGGTTGTGCCAAAAGGTGCTTCATATATCACAAGTTTCCACACCATGCTTCGTTGACTCCAAGTCAGCGAAATTCCAATCGCTTGCCACTTGTCATATGATTCGATGGTTGAAATCTCCATAGATCTGATGGTCCAGATCTTATCGCGATCTCGCATCTCGTGAGTTTCCACACCATGCTCCGTTAACTTTAAGTCAATGAATTGTCCTATGATTCAATGGTCCAAATCTGATCTTGATTCAACGGCTCAGATCATATCGCGGTTCTGGAGATGAGGCATCTTGACTCTCCAAGTCGTGATCCGCGAAGCTCTGAAATGAATTTGGATCGATGGTCCAGATCACACCTTGATCTGATGGTTGCGATTAAATCACAATTTCACATATCGCGATTTTGATGGTTATGTTTCTTGCCTCTTCAAGTCACGAGTCGCGAAGCTCCGAGATGGAGCTGGATCAATAGTCCAGAACAAACCTTGATCTGACGGATGCGATTAAATCACGATTTCGATGGTTATGTTTATTGCCTCTCCAAGTCGCGATTCACAAAACTCCGAAATGGAGTCTTTGTGGTGCTCTGATCTTTTGCCATGCGTCCTCTTGATCAATGTTCCATGACTGTCCCTGATGGACGGTCAGGATTCCTTCACATCTTTGGATATTTGGATGGCTCTTGGACTTATCCACCTTGTAGTTTCACCATATCTAACGGCTATTGAGAATTCGTAGATACCCCGGATCCTATGGCCTAGATCTTCTCGCGATTTCGCCATTTCGCGATTTCGTCGCTTCACGATTTTGTCCACCTTCCCGCTTTCACTGCTTTGCCATGCAATGAACGTGCAATTCCTCCCTGATCCAACGATGGATATACCCCATGCTTAGATTGAACGCACAAGATCTATTCTCGTCTACTGCGTGCTACTCCTCTCTAAATTCATATCTGACGGTCATCGGGGATTCTAAATAAGATCCAACGTTCATTGTTTCTCCTCCTCTTCCATTATCACTGCGTTGTTGATCATGCTGATATTTTCCATCGTTGTTCTTTCCATCAATGCACACTTTGATCCTGCCATCAATGACAAGCTCACATTTCCTATTAAACCTGCCAACAATCCTCTGCACTATCTCTTATGAACTTATCGAGCTTTCTCTGCAGCGTCTTCCTAAAATACTTCTGATACTTCTTCTTGTACTCATGCCATCTTCATTGTTGTACTTGCCATCAATGACAAGCATATGCTGCATGTTAAACATTTACCAATAATCTCCCCCTTTGGCATTGATGGAAACTAAGGCACCCAAATTATTTTCTCCCCCTTTGACATCAATGTCAAAGAGAACATGCTCCCCCTGATCTATGGTAGTAATTTTAGGAGGTATCAGATATTAGGACCAACACAAACTCCCCCTAACAGGAAGGATTCTCTTATTTGAGGCTTGCAGATGTTTGTATCCAAACCAGAGTCTTCTTTTTCTGATTCTTGGACCTGTTCATCCTCAGTTTCCACTGTATCCTTTGTAGAATACTCAAAATATGCTCACCTCTCTTACTCGGACTCCTTCATCAACCTTTTCTTCTCATGAGTGGATGACTCCCCCTGTCACTGTTATCTCTCTTCTTCTGACTCATTTCCCCTTTTAATCCTAAAGGTTAACCTTCCTTGATAAGGTCTTTCCTCTTGTTATCTCTACAGAACGTCATGTATATCATTTTGTACATCAGAATGTTGTTGTTGTGAATGTCGTTGTCCTACTTGAACACTATGCAATTGTAGCTTGTACTTTTTAAATAGCCCTTGGATCTCCCCATTGAAACTCATCGATCTCTATTACTGCAATTTCATTTTTCTTCCATGATGCATTCAATCCAGGGATTTTATTTCCATATTCAAACACAAGAGAAAACTGCTACACCCACTCTCATACCTGCTTTTCTTTCTCACAAATGAAGGACCTGTATTAGGTTTCTTAGGAGCACTGATTTCTACCTTGTTGAGTCCAATACTGAATTTGTCATTTCGTGATCTTTGTCTATCCAAGATCTTATCCAGGTTCATGGACTTTTTTAAGAACTTGCTTTGGGTGTTTTCCTTCTCAACCTTCAAGACTTCTGCTTCCAGCTTATGACATGGTTCTTCTCCTACTTCATCCATGGCTAAAATGCTAACTGAACATGCTTTTATTGT
>SNQJ01S0121975.1:0-21657 GCA_010110895.2 Picea sitchensis | reverse complement strand
GGAGGGCTTGGAGGTCTTGCGGCACCGGGGGTGTCTCTGTTGCTTGTATGGCATGGAGTTGGGCAATGACACTAGAATGACCTTTTTTGAGCAGATTTTCCATGCGATGGGAACTGATGACCTCAGGTGATTCAGCAGTGATGCCTTGGAATTTATATTGGTGGCCTTCTTGGTCGAATTTCATGGTTAAGTCCTTAAAATCCATGAGAATGGGGCCCAAAGTCCTTAACCATTCTACACCCAACACAATGTCACAAACGCCCATGCCAATAACAAACATACGGGATTTTAGGTGGTAGTCACTAATTTGGAGATGCACATTTTCACAGCGCCCGCCACATTTCATAGAACCACCATTGGCAATCATGATTTGGAAATTGATGACAACATGGATGTAGCAATGGGTTTCTTGGGCAATGTGGCGATGAATAAAATTATAAGTGATGCCACTATCAACTAGAATGATGACCTTTCGGTGCTTGATGAAACCGATTAACTTGAGGGTTTGGGGGGTAGAGAAGTTGGTGAGAGCATTGAGGGAAATGATTGGTTCCACTTCGGGAGGGTCGGAGGGAGGGGTTATGTCAGTGATTTCCGGTGACTCATGCACAAGGGGAGTTTCAACATCCTCTTCCGAAATATCCTCAGAGATGGCCATAAAAAGATTTTGTTCCTTACATTTGTGGCCCGGGAAATATTTGTCATCACGATTATAACAGAGGCCTTTGAGTTGGCATTCAGCCATTTCATCCCTGGTCAATTTTTGGATCTTTAATGGGGTGGAGGGAGTAGTGGGGTTTACAGGTTTAGGGCGAGGGATAAAGGAAGGTTTATGGTTTTGAGAGGAAACAATTTGTTGTGCTTCTTTATCTTTTTTAGTAGCCTCCACCCAATTTGTAGGTCTATCCATGAGAACATGGGCCCGAATCTTCTCCTTAAGGCCACTGATAAAACACTCTCGAAAGAAAGCATCAATCATGCCCTCTGTTCGAAAATCCAAGCGCTCAAATGCAGCTATGAAGTCTTCTACTGTTCCTGATTGTTTCAATTTTGTCAGACGACCCAAATGGTTGGTGTCAGAGTCAAAGCCATCATAAAGCTCAGTCACAAATTGGGTCCAAGTAATACACCCTTGACGGGAAGTTTTCCTCCATTGCCACCATTGCCAACGTTCTTGATCTAGATGGAGAACACCATACCGGAGTTTGGCCACGTCATCTGTAATGTTGTATAGAGATAAATAATGTTCCATTTGGGTGACCCAACCAGTGGGGTCCGGACCATCAAATTTTGTCACATCCACCCGCAGAAGGCGTAGGTTGCGTTGAAAGTGATGGTGCTGAAAGGTATGGGAATGGGAGGAATGTTCACCTTCAGTCTTGGGAGGTGCATCATGGAAAGGGTCATCGATAGGCATCTTCAGTTTGGTGCAGAATGATGAAAAGACATATTCAAGTTGGGTGGCCAGTTCTTGTTTGACTTCCTCCATTGAGGACTGCATGGATGTATTTATGGTTGTATTGATGGATGTATTCATGGAGGCAATAGTAGCACTAAGTTGTTTCACTTCTTTTTAGGTCTCGAGGAAACTATATTGCAAGGTGTTGAAGAGAGACTCCAGGTCTTGGCTATGGGTATGGGCCATGAGGATGGGTGAACTAAAAAGGGGTGGGCGGGGTCAAAAACATTTTCTGAAAAATGATATGGATGAATGTGATAAGGGAGAAGAGATGAATCTAATGGAATAGGTCTCAAATAATGGTGAAAAAATTTCCAGACTTTTTTTTTTTTTTTTTTTTCAGCTGCGTTTTTTTGCTTTCGTCTTAAGAATGCCGTAGTGATGAAATCCCCAACTTCTTAACTAGAAAGAAATGTGAATTTACTTAGCAACCCGAACATAGTTGTCGACAATAGATCTCAGCGGTTTAATTTGTTTATGTTTAAATCCCCAAGGGTTAGGTATTCAAGGGTTCTCTGAGGACAAGAGTTTGCCTTGTGCTATATCTCTCTCATATGATGCTCACGTCTGCGAGGGTCCAGAGTAGTACTTGGCTGTATCTCGAGGGCACTAACTGGAGGATGAGCCGTACCATAATTAGTACTACCTAACTACCCAAATACTAGAGAGTATATTCCCAAGTCTTCATTCTCTTTGACACTATAGCGATGTGGTGGCCGATAGAGTTTATCTAAGGGCCGAGAATCTAGGCCGATCCGTGCATAGGTCTTTGTCGATACGCACTACCACTCGAAGGGGGTACACCAGCGAGGGTTATAGGGTGGCCAAGAGAGATGTGCGCCAGAACCACTTTCTGCGTGTATGAATCCCTCAACCATGGAGTTATGCATATGATAGATGGAGTGGCTTAAAAGGCAATAGGAATACATCTCTACCACGAAAAAAAAAATACCCACAAATTCTGCCAAAGGAAGAATTAACATTACCACTTGCGAGATACCGGATATAATAAATACATAGAACAAAATAAAATGCTAGAAATGGCCGGAATAATAGTAATATAAGCGACATAATCTCCCTGATGACACATAAATAATATAAAGACAACAAGCGAAATAACACTTTGATTGAAGAAATGTTCCGCGGAGGCTTACTCTTGAGGGCAACCTCAGTTGAGGAAAAGAGCTTTCTGTACAATAATCTCAATAGGGTTCTCCATGCCATGACTCCTATTTATACTAAAGAAGCATCTAGAGGAAGGTCCTTCTAGAAGAAGAAGCTTCTATTAGGTCTTCTTATCATTTTTCTATTTTATTAGGACCTTATTAATATTGACCTTTATTACATCGAATATATTTCTCTACCTAATAATGCGGAGTTAGGACACTAACAACCAACAATGGGCCTCAACAGATTGGCCTAAAATCATACTCTACAACATATACCATACATCCAAGAGGCCATATACCAAATCTCACAAAGTCATGCCTCAAGCATGATCCACAACATCACTAAGATACAATCTCAAAACATAATCAAGAACATACCTTTAAATTTATAGTAACCATGTTATCACGATCTATGATACATACCTACATTCTCTCATATCATGCAATTTGGACACACATATTTTTCTTTTCCATTTTTACATATCCGTTACTTACTTGCTTATGACCAATGAATATCCACGCTTTTCACCTCTGCGACCCGCGTACATCCACGCTATGCTCCAATGTAACCCGTGGATGACCTATCCACACTCTGCTCTTTGAAAATCCATTTACATCCATGTTGTATTCCACTATGACTTGCATACATCCATGCCCTGATGAACTATGACCCACAAATACCTTATAAAACCTAGTTTAGTCGCATTCTCTACAACTCCGAAGATTTCGTTCCTCTGGACCTTCGCTGCCTCATACCTGTCACTTCATATTCATACTAGATCACTTCAAACTACTAGATATTCAATAGAACTTGTGTATATGTATCTAAAAAATGAGAGTCTCTTGATGCCTTATTTATATTTTCCAAGTGACTTAATTTAGGGGCTAACTTTAACTATTTTACCCATTTTCCTGATTTTAGGGATAACCTACAATTTCTTGTTGTAACCACTTTACCTTTGATTAATTGATTGTTACAACCACTTTACCCTTGATTAATGACTTGCAACTTGTTTTTGACCTTTCTCCCTTATTTTATGGCCAAGTCATACTTACTTGTTGTAACCATTTGCCCTTTTTAATTTTCTTGTTACAACCACTCAACCAATAACTCACTAACTTCTTGTGCAACCATCTAGAGGCTTCTTGTAGACTTCTTCAACCTTTGAAATCAACTACTCTTGTTGACATCAATGACAATAACTCCAACAATATACACATCCTGACTTTGGGGTATCTCAAACACCCCCGAGGTTGACATCAATGACAATAACCGTTCAACATATACAATGGTGTAAAATTGAAATAACACATATACCTTTATATGCGTATATTCTATGAAAGCTTTTCAACACTTTTCCTTGCTGCAACCAACTACTGAAATTGAGTGATATATGTATAATATGTCTAAGGTTGTTGGTTTGAATTTTTCTGTATATCCTAATACTTTAGCCAAGACAATTGTGTGTGGAATTGTGTAAAATTTGTTTTCTAATTATACTATTCTGCACAATTGAAATTAGTAAATATAATAGTTGCATATTGGTTTATAACAACCAAATTATTTTTATTATAATATGATATCAATTTATCATGTGTGTGAACCTCTTCCAAAAATTATTCATCTAGTCAATAGCAACAATCTTTTGAAGAGAAAATTAATGAGATATATGTAAAAAGAGATTGAAGTAAATGCATCATTTAATGGCATTGAAGAAAACTATAAGTGTAACTGGAGTATAATAGAATCATTTCATGCTTACATACATAGAACATGTTATTTTGATCCCCATTCATTTGGGAGTTATCTAATAATTATTGAGACTTTAATAGAACCACATGGTTGCTTGGAAAAAAACTACCCTAGTTTAGGGAAATGGAAAAATAACACATATTAAATTTATCTCTTATAGGTTAAGTTGTGACTATGATTGTCAAGCAACTAAATATGAGCATCTAGGTCACTCATTTGTCTTGGTAGAAATGTTATAGTTTTCAATATTTTTTCCTTTAGTTAATAACTTTACTTATTTTCTTTAAAGACATGCAAGAGTACATTTGGAATAATCCCCTTTGGGACATGGATGAAAGACAATTGAAAAAAAAAATGATGTTCTAATTTCAGTGTCTAGCACTTAAATTAGCTACAATTGATACATACAAACTTATATTAATGCAAACTTCATGCGAGGATATTTAATTTGTGCATAATTCAATAAAAAGATTTTGCAACTTTACTAGCATCATAACAAAATTAAGAAGAGAATAAAACTATGGTTTTAAAAATATTTTTATAGAATAATTATGTTAGAATCATATCATACTTGATTTTTGTTGGTAGGCCTATACCCTCCTTAAAAATAAATAACTTTTCCATAAAACCTATGTATGAGAAATCAATACTGAAAAAATTCCTTTGGTGGGCCTCAAAATCCCATACCATCCTTAAAATCTTCTAAAATAATTTTCCAACAAAACTGTGGATGAAAGCTTGTATAAAACTAAAGTACTTTTCCAACAAACCTATGAAAACAAATATTACATACTTTTTTTGAAGAGATTTCATCCCATAATTTAAATAAACAAAACAACCTATAATTCCTGATGAAGAAACCATACTATCTTAGTTTCATAATCATTTTGATTTTTCCTAGATCGAGGATTCCATCCTATATGGTTGACCCTTTTTAATAGAAGGCCTTGTAGGTTACACTTCACCATGTTGTTGATGAATTGCAAAATATTTTAGATTTTTCATAAATAATTAAGCTATGCGTAATCCGAAGTATACTTAGCCAATAAGTTAAGCTAATTTTGACCAATGAAATAGGAGAAACAAATTGAATCTATATATGTTTTGTTTTTGTTTTACTTGATTGTAGTAAAAATTTAAATATATAAGAGAATACACCATAAAACCTTAGAAATAAACCCTAAGCACCAAATATATCCAAACATTCAACATGAAAAAACCTAAAGAATATAGAGAAGAACCTTTAGGGTAGGGTAACACCATCAATACTCCTTATGGAAAGGAATCACTCCACAATCCATGTTTTCTACAAGACAATAGAATTCAACACACATCTAATACAATAATATAACCATGTGTATTTATACTTTATCATGGGTATTCCTAGGGGTCTTATGCCAACTACCCTTATTATTATATTATTTCCTTTAATCACATAATGGGCATATTCTTTCCTTTTAATTACAATGGTGTACTTATTCCAATATTATTATCACATTACATTCATTATCCCTTAGGTACCTCACTAGGCACCCCATATTACCCCATATTATCCTCTATGGGTACATTACATTCCGTTCTCCTTGGCATGTTTCATCCTCAAAACATGAGAATAATTCATATAATATGATCTGCAATGTAGTCAGCTGGTGCCATGCATGAGAATCCATCCATCCTAAATGTAGTCAACTGGTACCATGCATGAGCATCCTTCCATCCTAGTGAAATGTGGACATGGGGTCCAAATGTGGATTTTACTCGATCTTGATTTGGGTTTCTTCTAGGGATCCATGTCTTCATTGTGCTACTCTAATATCTCCATGCATTTCTTTTAGTCCTACATGTTCCTCCATATTGGTTGCCTCTCTAGTTCCATGTTGATCCATAATGATTTTGGTGATTGTTGGTTGTTTTATCCACTCTCCTTGCTAGGGGGTTAAGACCCAGGGCTCATCAAGCTTGACCAAAAAAAACCCCAAGGCATCGACATATTCAATATTCAGTCTAGGACCAAAGAATGTCTCACTCAATATGCTATGAGAATCACAAAGACCGATAGTCTTGTGTCAGATGTGAAGGGACTACGCATACAAGAAAAACCTCTCGGGTATAAATACATTCATTCATTCATAACTAAACAACAACGTATTATGCATTAGAAAGTGAAGAAAATATACATTCAAACCATAACACACATCAAATTGCAGAGATAAAGGAATTTGAATTTCATTCATTTGCTTCAATTTCATTCAGATACAAAAACCCATAACAGAGATCTGTGCCAGACGCTCTGGACTCATAAAAAAGTCATTACATCAATCTGCGCTATGTGCTCTATTCTCTCCTCATTCATACAAAGTTATAACTCTATTACAAATGCATGAAAGAGTTAGAAAAAACTGGACATGGAACTCTATATTTCTATTCCAATCGACTCTCTATTACAATCATCCACTCTTTGTTACAATCTTTTTCTCTCTCTTACTCTTTTCCACTCTACTACTCCACTCTCTAAAGTGAACAACAGATCCACACTCTTTGCGTGTCCGCATGTAGCCTCGAATCTTATTGGAATTTGAAAATCCTAACTAACTTTCTAGATCATCCATCCCTTTTCCCATGATCATTTGGGTTGTCAACGAAATCATTTACAAAATATTCTCTAAGATACACTCATATTCATTGCATGTGCTCTTCTTTTTTATTTCTTGCGTGCAGTACAAATTGGGTTGCAACGTATGATATTAATTTTGTTGGCACCGGTGTTGATCCTTCCTGGTGCTTGTAGATTTGAACCTTGTACAATTAATTACTACAAATATATTCTTAATAAAAACATAAAGGATATAATGGCACACACACATTACACATAGATTTTTAATCTGGAAACCCAAACTGGGAAAACCAACAACTTGTTTAGAGCCGCACATCTAATTATTTATTCATAATATATATCCATTTATTACAATACAATATATATAGGATCCCGCGACATACAAAACCCCTAATTCATTGACCCATATTAGTCAACAACCCTAATTCCTTAACCAGAATTAGAAAACCATGCATTGAAAAATGATAAAAACGGATGCAAAAAATCAACAAATTTGTTTTCCAGAGCCTCCACCCCCAACAACCCCTTGGATAGGGAGGTGGGCTAGCACCCCCCCTTTTGAACCCCCCATGTACCCAATGTAACGTAGACACTAGGTTTGTTCATGCAAAGAATATAACACATACTCAACAATGTCACATAATGTATATTCATGGGCATGCACACAATGTTGATTTGTGGCACACACATGCAACTTGCCCAACACCTTCGATGCCAATAGGATCGAAACACTATTAGTTGGATCATACTTGATCTAATGATGTTGTTTATAGCTTAACATAGGTAGTTGATGACTATGTCGACATGAGTTCCTGAATGAACTACTGAAATTGTCCATCAACATTGTTAAAAGTGTCTTGCAGCCTTTGTGTGAGATGGAAAACCTTGTCTGCATCAATTGCTATAACATTTGGGGTCTGAAGGTTAATCTACTCCATTTGTCCTAGCATTGGATTTGTCAATAAGTATGCAATTTATAATTGGTTTTAATATGTCTGGGCTTTGTCGACCAAGTCAAGTGTGATGCCAGAGATAGTTTGTTGTTCTGAATGAGCTCTGGTAATTTCTTGAGTTTTTCTGGTGATCACTGTCATTGCTACTTATCGGTCACCCGTAGGTAAGGATAACAATGAATTATATTGTTGCATGACCTTTTCTTCTGTGGTTCAGATATGTTCATCAATGACATGGATTTCTGGTGGATTTTGGAGGTGAGTCCAGAGTGTGAAGCTATACTTGATGAGTCCCATGAAGTTGTTGATTCATTATTGTCCTTATTTCAATGCTTCCTCTACCATGGTGATATTTTTTTGCAACTCCCAGTTATTTGGGGTGGGTCGTTTGATATTCTCTCAAAGCTCAAGATTTTGAGTCTCCAAAAACTGTACGCGCTCCCTGACTGCAGGAAGTTTTTGAGGTGCAGGTATGTCCAAACTATCAACCCATGGCCTGGGTAATTGTGAATAAACTTCATCCACGATGATGATGAATTATTTGTGGACTATTAGTGTCGTTTCATAGTGGGATTTACTTTCAATGTGCATGGTTACTTCCATGGCATGGAGTGTTTTGAGCTCCTGATGTGCAACCTCTACTTCTTGAAACGCATACACTTCCTATTGATGCTTGATTTGGGTGTCTTTGTGCATAGTGAATTTTAGCTCATGTTGTTGTTGCAGTTGTTCATGAAATTGAATTAGGGCCCAATGCCTATCTCAGAGCTTCATCATGATTGTGGTCATAAAATTTTGTAGGTCTTGTGTAGGCACCTGTGCCAATTCAATCTCAACACTAGCCGATTCTAAGGAAAAAACGACCAATGGATTGACCCATAGTACTCTTCTTTGGCTACAGTCACTCGCTTCTGTTATCTGTTGTGCTTGAGGTGGTGAAGCAATGGCCAATTGTCGACAAAGATTTTTGAATTTACCTATGGCCTCTTTTTTTATTACTTTCTATATCATCAATTGTCCCTTGAGCTCCTTGACTAGGCTCAAGATGGTTATGATAGTTTACCTTGCTTGTCTCACTAGGGTACTAGTAACCGACCATTTACTTTTGGTTGTTTGTTGTTTCATTTTGGGAACTTGACTAGGAAACACAATATGCTACATGGATGGCATGGGGACTTCCTCCTTGATGTGATTAGAATCTGATGGGGGAGTGGGTGTGTGTTATTCATCCATGTTAGAATATAAGATGATTGGGGTTGGCCCTTGTGGAGTTGAGGGTTGTTTCTGTTGGCATGTTTACAGGAAGAGTGTGCTTGTCATTGATGGAAATAAGAGCAGTGATGATGGCATGATTATATGCATAATGTGCAATGATGACAAATAGGAAAGAAACAATGATAGCATTGAGAATGACAAGATCATGAGAAATTGTTGTCTACAAGCTCAAGAGGACTAGCACAGGAAAAGAGTAGGAGTTTTCAGAATCTGTGAGTATTGTAGAAGGAATCAAAGCTCAAGAGGAATAGCACAAGTATGCACCAGGTCCAAGTGTGTGGAAGGATCAAAGGTCGAGGCCTTTGACACTTAGAAAATCTTCCAAGTTAGGAGGAAGCGTAAGCTTAGGAGGAGGAGCGACAGTGGCCGTTGGATCGAACACTGTGAAGAATCTGGATCGTTAGATTAGAGTCCAGATAGGAGGAATGAGTGCAAAAGAGAGGAACAGATCCCATACATTATATCTAAGAGTAAAGGAACAACAACCGTTAGATACAGTGGAATTGTGAGGAGGTTACCATTCGGGGAATCTCACCTTGGAAGAATTGGCAACTTGAAAGTTGAATTACCTAAAGCCCAAAATCCGAAATGAATGTGGACCATCGGATCTGGAGAAAATGCGATGACCGTCAGATTGAATTAGTGGAAGGACAGGATAAGCAAGGACTGAGATCTGAGATCATGATCACCTGAATATCTGTCAGCTGTTGGATCGAATTAATTGAAGGGTAAGTTAAACGAGGATAAATGGTTGAGAATTTGATTATCCAAATACTCGTCAGCCATCGGATCAAACCTGAATTCTCATCAGCCATCAGATCGTTTTTGAGTGGAAGGACAAAAGAGTTGCATCGTAGATAGATCGGGTCGTTGATCTAAGATCCTGATCCAACGAACGTCATTCGTTTCGGGTATAAATAAGTGAGGAGGTTAAGCTCTGGAGAAATCACTTCGAGAGTTTAAGTTTGAGATTTGAAATCCCCGAAGTCCGAGGATTCGGAGAGTCGAAATGAATCCTCGGCCATCAGATCATCCGAAGTAAAATCTAGCCGTTAGATCATTCTAAAGTGGAAGGATAGGATAAGTTGGGTAAAGGGTGCTCTAATCTCAGTGGCCAAGAATCGAGCACTCAGATATATGGTCGATAGGGCATTGTTGGCCCTTGACCAAGTTTTGAGGAACACTTGGTCATATTTGACCATTTTTGGGACTTCGACAACCTATTAAAGATGGAGCGCAATGTGAAGCAGAGATTGAGGAAGTTAGACCCCCCTTTTTGGGTCCTTTCTGGGCTTGGGATAATGTAAAGGGTAAAGGGATGTCCGCTCGTGGGTTTACCCACGCTTAGGCCCACTTTTGTTTGTATAAATAGATGTATAGGTGACGTAAGTAGGGGAATAGAAGTTGGATCTATGTGATCAAAGAGTTGCAAGTTGTGCTAAGTGCTGGTAGTGATTGTAAATGCTTTGTGCATACTGTAAGAGGATAAGTGAAAGATATTGTAGAAGGCTCTATGCTTTTAGCACACGGAAAAAGGATCTAGTGAGTTGCGCAGATCTTCTGTCCTATGCAAAGTGGAATGTTGAAGGCTATGTGATGTATCCTGATTAACTAAATCTAATAAAGAAGAATAATTTGTGGACATAGCCCCAGGGTGGGGGTGAACCATGGTAAATTTGTGTGTTGTGCTCTGTGCCTCGATCTGATGTGTTTGTAGCTTTCCTTGCTAAGTGCTTTGACATGTTTTATGCTTTGTGCTTATGAGATATGAATTCATGTTAGATCTGGTGTATAAGATGCTTAGTGCTTGATATATTGAATCTAATTTGTCTTGTTGTGGCTAAGTATTGAATTATCTTAGATCCAAGCACCTACTACGATGCTCTGTGTTATCTGCAAAGTGCGATAAGGGTTAATTCTAGGTGCACTATTGAGGTTAAGTGCGTTGTAAGTGATATAATCATAGATCTGTGTCCCAGCTAAGGTTATAGACACCTGAGTCTTGCAACCACCCCTGCCTCTATCTCGGGTGAGACTTCATCTTCTTCACAGGTGTTTCCAAAAGGGTCAGTAGTTAGGGTTTTGTTGGTGCATTGTTGTAGCTTTGAACCCTGGGTTTGCCTCTGTGCCATCAAATGGTTTCATTGCCGGGACCTGAAACAATGATTGTTGGGAACTAAGGAAGAAGAATCTTTGTGAAAAGATTCGTCCTGAAATTGTGAAAGCTTTGTGCATGGATCTATGCTCTAGTGCACAGTAATCCACTTAATCTGAAAAGATCTGTGCTAAAGAAGGAAGGACAGATTTGAAGAAAAGAAGCAAGATTTGAACGTTTTGTGCTCTAAGAAAGGTAAAAGCGAGGACATCTGATTAAAAAAAAAAAAAAAGGTAAGACCTGTAAGCTTTGTGCTCTGATAAAGGTAAGAATAGTTAAAATTTCTTAGATCTGGAAGCTTTGTGCCTTGTAGAAGTAAAATAAGTGAAATTTTTTATTTAAAGAGGTAAGATTTGGAAACTTTGTGCTCAATAAGTGGATTTTTTTTTTTCCTAAAGTATGGATTTAGGTATGCTTGATAGATTTTGTCCTAGCTTGAAAACTAGGGCATTGTTAGATAAAAGAACGTTTGATATGACTAGATCTGATAAGAATAATGAAATGTATGTTATACCTATGCATAGAAAGAATTTTTGGACTAACCAATGGATGCAGGATCCTAGAAAGAAATTTTTGTAGGCTAGTCATTATGATCCTAGCACGCAGTACAGGAAAAGTTGGGGATCATTGAAGAGAAAGAGAGGATTAACTCTTTGTTATAGTTGCAGAAGGCCAGGACATCTTGCTAAGGAATGCCCTGGGAGAAACCCTAGTTGCCTCTATTTTAAGGCTATGGATCATGAAGTACTGGATTGCCCTAGAATGATTGCTAGACTTGAAAAGATGAATATGGAGCAAGAAAACCCTGAAGGAGATCAAGAGACTAATATTATAGAAGAACCCGAGAAAGAATTAGAGTTTCTGTTACTGAAAATGAAAGAAACCCTGGATGAACATAAATATGCCAATTTATCAGATATCTTCAAAGAAAATGAGAAAATCAAAGTAAGAATAAGAGACTTCAACATTGACTGTGCTCAGGATGAGGAAACATAGATGAATGTTATGATAGAAAGCACTTGGGAAACCCTAGGAAGGCCTGCTATGGTTCCTTCACTAGGAAGAATAGGGTTTTTAAAGGAAAAATGGTAACCTTATGTGGCGAGATCACCCAGATAGCTGTAAGTACCCATGGAACTTCGACAGAGGAATCACTTGAAGTTATTAAATTTATTGAGGACCATGCCCCATTTATAGCTTTGTTAGGCAAGATCTAGATTGAAAAAGACCAGATCTGGAGAAAAGAAGAAAAGGAATCCCTAGAACAGAAGAAGCAAGAACTCATGGAATTTATGACTAGAAGGATCGCCTATTTGATGGAAGAACAAGAGAACAGGTCTAAGATATCAGACACCAGGGACTTGAATGTCGAATCTATAAGAGCATTACAAGTACCACAAAATATTGACATACCTAATCCATATGTTGAAGGAGTATTATCCTTGGATCCAAAGAAAGAATCTCAGCAGTGCGAAGTGACTATGTCAAGAGAGATAAGAATCAGAATGGAAAAAGGATGACCGAGATGAAGCCCACTGGGAAGAAGGCTAGGAAGTTAAGTAAGAAGAGGGCAAAGATTGAAAAGCTAAAAGAGGTTCCAAATGGAACATCGCAGGGGGAAATGTTGCCAAATTTGAGCTTCGTTGTGATATCAGAACAATGACATATTTCACTTCACTGTGGCGAAGAAATATAGCCGTTGGACCGATATACTCGTTCAACTTCCACCACGAACGGGCAGAAAATCATTAAAGAACCACTACCAGACCATTGGACCTCACCATAACGGACAGATCAACGATAATGGAATCTTCATTCCCGTTGCAAGAAGACCGTTGATGAATTTCCTATTTAGCTTGTCGCACCATGACCAAAGAACACTTTTACTAACTGGAAATTTGAAGCCCACAGAACTAGTGATTGTATACAGTGATCATTGCAAGAGGATTGTTCATCCTAGTATAGTATCTGAGATCATCGTGACCCCGACTATATTTCTCGAGCTTGTATGCCAGATGAGCTTAGCGCTGTAGAGAAAATAGTCGAAGAAGTTTTGATTGAATTAATGGATGACAGAGTCATATCTGAAAGAAGGATGTTTGCAGGTGTGCAAGCATCATCAACAGGAGGAGTGCAAGCCTCCCTGTTGACTGCTCGAGAAGGAACATCTCGAGCCGGCGCAAAGAGGAGAACCAAGCATAAAGACAACATGCCAACATGAAGCTAGTTCCATCCATCCTACCAGCTTACATACCCCCTATGAGCAGCACGATTAACAGAGACATTGTCCCTAGAGACTTTGAATACACCCTAGTCACTGCATATCTACCAAAAGGAGTACGCACCTACTGCGCAGATCAAGACAAGGTTGCAGTGTTGAAGTTTTGCGACTTCAACTTGGGGGACCATAAGGTTTACAACATGCTCACCCTGTATAAGTACTTGATGAGAAATAAGAGAAAGAATTCAAAGATCGTCCCTCAAAAATGGACGATGAACCTTGCGCAGTCTACTTTGTTCAACGTTATGAAAATCCCGCACTTTGGCAAACACCAGGAGGTGAATTCTTGTGTAAAATTGCTGCTAGGAAGTTACCATGGAGGATAGCTATGTTTAAACCATCGCATAACTGTTGATATGACGCTGATCAATAGGATCACCGAGCTTAGGGCCCTGATCCCCAGGATTACTACTCTGGAAAGACTGTAGACCATGCTCTTTCACAAAAGATTAAAGAAGCTTATGGCAATGTCAAGAAGGGTGCGCGAGGCTACAAGTTAGCCTCTGTCGAAAGTGGCACAGTGTGCCTCACATGTCAACTAATCACAGGAAATATGGTACATAAGAATAGACCACTGTAAGTGTTTATCTTTGTAGTTGACCTCGCAGGGAAATGCGCAAAAGGACTACAGATGAACTGGGTGAAGTACCTGGTTAACCAACTCGAGATTGACTGCAGAGAAGCCCAGGATCAGGGGCATGAATTCCTTTTTAGTTGGCTGCTAATAATGATTGCATTTGTTGCATGGGAGCTATCGGAAGGCGCAACCTTCCTAGACCTCGACCCTTTTGAGCCCTTAGCCGTGAAGTTCGGTACCTTATGGTACTCGAACGATATGAGAAAACAATGGAAATCCAATTCCATATTCCACGCTTACTACAACTAGTTGAAGACTGCCATCTAGGCTATGCCTCGCATTACCCTGAACATGCTCCATAGATTCAGACCCTTGATAAAGTTCAGTGTGGACCACCACTTTATATACCTAACTCCACGTGTTGATGAGCACCAGGAACAACTTCAGTCCTATTATAAGCTGATAGAAGAAGACCTAGAAGAGATTACCAAGGAATGGTCAGTGAACCTCCTTGTTTCAGCAGATCCAGCAGAAATTTAAGACATCGACAACCCAGAAGCTGTGCAGGACACACCTGGGCCCAATAAGACAAAGAAGACAAAGAAGACAAAAGAGACAAAGAATCTTGAAGAGGTTCAGGATGTGGATAGCTGATCTGTAAGGATGGCTTCCATCACACTAGATCAAGGAGGTAATGGCAAAGACCTAGAGGAAGTCGAATAGAGACTAGAAGACGAAGTTGAAGTTATAAATAAGAGAAAAGGGTCACCTTCGAAGTCTCCCTCCAAGAAGAAATCAAAAGCAACCGTGACCAAGATGAAGACCACGCTCACTCCCGATGACTTCAGTTTCCTCCTCGCAACTTTGAATGAAGCCATAAAAGAGATAATAGAAAAGAGGGAAGCCAAGCAAGAGACGATGTGCAACAGAATTGAAGCCGAGCTGCAAGGAGTGCAACAAGCACTTCAGTATAGCTGCATAGTTTCTACTGTGCTTCTGCCAGAAGGAACAATAGAAGAGGGAGATGAACCAGTTCAACTCCACAATATTGCTGCCACAGTTGAAGTAGGCCTTCAGAAAGAAGAAGAAGAAACAACACAGGTTACCCAGGCCTTAAGGAAAGCACAAGAAGAAATCATAGAGCAACGCCAAGCTGCGCAACAAGAGAAGGATGCCATCCAAGCAAAATTTGAAGAAGATAGAGAAAAAATCCAAAAAGAGAAGTAGCAGCTACTCGCGAAGAAGATTAGGTCCGAAGAAGCAGTCAATAGAGCATTTCTCTCTGTGACTAGCTTAGAGCAGAAGGCAGAAGAACCCTTAGAATGCCAAGTGATGAAGCTTGCTGAAGTTATTCAACAACTTCAACAAAGATTCATAGAACTCGAGCTTCAAGCCATGCCAAGTACCCTGCAAGAAGAACGTGACCAACGAGAAATGACTGCCCAAAGCATAGTAGAAAGGATTAAATCACTCACTGAGGAATGTAAACAATTAAGTAGCAAAAGTGCGCAGATATATGAGAATCTAACCGAGAACCCAGAACTGCATAAATTGGAGTCGCAACTCCAGGAGGCGAAGTACAAAGCCGAGAAGCTACAGGTGCAGCTGAAGGCCCTATCAACCATAGAGAAAATGAATCCATCCCATGAACAACGTGTCACACAACAAAAGATCCACATGATCCAGATCAAGGTAATGGAAGTGACTCAACAACTTCAACCTTTGCAGGATAAGGCATGCCGACTATTTTTAGAGATTGAGAAACAAGGAACAGAGATGGAACAGGTCATGAATACAACAGAACAACACTTAGAGGGACCAATCAGTAACACACTCATCTAGGAGTTCGCCGAACAAGAGGTAGTAGCAAAGCAGCAGGTCGAAGCAGCTCGAGCCAAACTCGAGGTGTTTGAAGCAAAATTGGTCAGACCTGAGTGACTCGGGATGAGTCACAGGTGAGTTTTGGGGGCCTGTTGGCCCTTGACCAAGTTTTGAGGAACACTTGGTCATATTTGACCATTTTTTGGACTTCGACAGCATGTTAAAGATGGAGCGCAATGCGAAGTGGAGATTGCAGAAGTTAGACCCCCCTTTTTTGGTCCTTTTTGGGTTTGGGATAATGTAAAGGGTAAAGGGATGTCGGCTTGTGGGTTTACCCATGCTTAGGCCCACTTTTGTATGTATAAATAGATGTATAGGTGAAGTAAGTAGGGGAATAGAAGTTGGATCTATGTGATCAAAGAGTTGTAAGTTGTGCTAAGTGTTGGTAGTGATTGTAAATGCTCTATGCATACTGTAAGAGACTAAGTGCAAGATATTGTAGAAGGCTCTGTGCTTTTAGCACATGGAAGAAGGATCTAGTGAGTTGCACAAATCTTCTATCCTATGCAAAGTGAAATGTTGAAGGCTCTGTGATGTATCTTGATTAACTGAAGCTAATAAAGAAGAAGACTTTGTGGACATAGCCCCAAGGTGGGGGTGAACCATGGTAAATTTGTGTGTTGTGCTCTACGCCTCGATCTGATGTGTTTGTAGCTTTCCTTGCTAAGTGCTTTGACATGTTTTATGCTTTGTGCTTAAGAGATATGAAAGCATGTTATATCTGGTGTATAAGATGCTTAGAGCTTGATATATTGAATCTAATCTGTTTTGTTGTGGCTAAGTACTGAATTATCTTAGATCCAAGCACCTACTGTGATGCTCTGTGTTATCTTCGAAGTGAGATAAGGGTTAATTCTAGGTGCACTATTGAGGTTAAGTGCATTGTAAGTGATATAATCACAGATCTATGTCCCAGCTAAGGTTGCAGACACCTGAGTCTTGCAACCACCCCTACCTCTACCTCAGGTGAGACTTCATCTGCTTCCTAGGTGTTGCCGAAAGGGCCAATAGTTAGGGTTTTGTTGGTGTGTTGTTGTAGCATTGAACCCTGGGTCTGCCCTTGTGCCAAAAGGAATATCAGACCCCCCCCGAGCTTTCAACCTTTAACCGTGAGGGGGGGGTTTGAGTTGGTGGTATTTTCCATGTGGGACCCTCATATGTGTCACCCTCCTATTAAATTGGACCCCCATTGCCCATTACCACTTACTGCCTCATACTCCCTCTGTGAAAACCATAAAACCAATCATACATACCACCTCCACGCTTCGACGTCACACCCCACTATCACGCTCTGCCTCCACACCCCACTACACTACCTACACGTCTCACCCACGTCAGCAGACCACCTTGGTAAGGACATGTGGTAGATCACATTAGCAAGGACACGTGGAAATAATTTGCATAGTTCGAGGGGAAGTAAAGTTTGAGATTTGAGATTTCAAAAGTCCGAAGACCCAAAGGAGATCCCAACCATTGATCGAGAAAGGGGAAGAAAAACCATTGATTTGGTTGAAAGGTCAAATTCCCAAAGTGAACGAGGACTTTTGATGTGATGAGGAACATGCGTCAGTGTATTGTCAACTATGGAAGTTTGGCATATGGGAAAAGCGTGGTTTGAGATTTAAAACTCCCAGAGTCCGGATCATGAAGTAAATATTAGCTGTTGATTTAGGGAGGTTAGATATGATCCGCAGATTGTGAAAGGACAAATATGAACTATCCTCTTAGGAGCACCGTCAAGATTGTAAGATCGATGGTCCCGTCGCAATCACGTAGTCACATGAAGTTCATAGTCCAAGGTCATATCATGAAACAAAGCCAACGCTCACTAGATCGAAATCGAGAAGTGCCTTTTTGGATAGGCGTTTGGTCACCGCCAATGGTTACGTGAAGGAAGGGGCTTAGAAGAAAAATATGACTGACTGTAACTAACAGAGAAGACAAAGAGTTTCGACTTCTAGAGAAGCCAAGGAATCTCAGGATAACGCCCACTTATGATGAACAATTTCAACATAACCACCCGAGAAGACGAAGAGTTGTGATGATGATCATCCAGAGGAATCGGCGTGTAAAATACATGCAGAATAGATAAGAGATGATTGATTCTCCTATGAGCTGCATCGTGGGTAGGACGAGATGCAGTGAACAACCTGAAGGGAAAAACAGTGACACAGTGAAGAGTATGTAGAGGCATAACGCAGAGAATTGACATGGCTCACGGAGCATAAAATGGAGAAGAAAAAAAAGCACAGGGCATGCGTGTAGGAATACATTGATGCAGGCAGAGCAGAGCAGGGTAGAAGAACAATGATGAGACTGGTAAGCCATTGATAAACACTGTATCACTGTAATAAATTTCAGCAAGCAAATATTTATATTTCAGGGTGGTAGGGAGGTGGTAGGGAGGACTGTTGTCCTTAGAGTTTTAAATGGGTGCTTGAAGACAGGGAGTTGTTGCTTCCATTTGGTTGTAGCTAGAAAAACTAGGGTGTTAGGGTGGTGCAAGGGAGAAATATTGTTCTTTGTTATACAGGTTGGTGCCTATGTGACTGGAAGTTGGTGCTTCCATCCAGTTGGTGATGTAACACTCAGGGAGTTGGTGCTTCCTTCTAGTGGGTTCTAGAGAAACCAGAGAGTTGGTTCTCTCAACAAGTTGCTACTTGTAAATCATAGGTTGTAGCCTCAAGAGGAGTTGGATCTCATAAGAATGATAATGTACAGAAAGTAAAGATTACTTATCATATCAAGAATAAGAGGGATGATAATGTACAGAAAGTAAAGATTACTTATCATATCAAGAATAAGAGGGATGATAATGTACAGAAAGTAAAGATTACTTATCATATCAAGAATAAGAGGTTTTTTCCCTTTATGGGTTTCCTCAAGAAATATCTATCTCTGTATATTTCATGTGTGTGATTGATGTTTAATATTCTATTGCTTACTTCCATGCATTATTGTGATCGTCATTGAGTTTTATGTAAAGAGTTTAAAATGGGCATAATTGTTTAAGCATAGTAACAACTGATTCAGCCCCTCCGCTCAGTTGTCCAACAATTGGTATCAAAGCGCAGTTCCTTTTATCTAAGGGTAGATCCTAGAGCTTAAACATGACTATCCATGAAGGAACTTCAACCAATAAGTCCCCCCTATTCAATGGAACAAACTTTGCCTTCTGGAAAGTTAGGATGAGAACCTACATAATGGCTTTAGGTGCAGATGTCTGGGATATGGTTGAGACTGGTTATGTTAAGCTAGTTGTACTAGCTTCTAAGGATGACAAGCTAGAATTCAGATTCAACGCTAAGGCTATGAATGCTATTCTAAGTGGGCTTGGAGAAACAGAATTTGTAAAGGTTATGCACTTAGAATCTACCAAAGAAATGTGGGACAAACTCATTAGGAGTTATGAAGGTAATGAGAAGGTAAAGGATGCCAAGCTTCAAACCTATAGATTACAGTTTGAACAACTAAAGATGAAAGAGGATGAAACTGTTGGGAAGTACTTTCTGAGAGTTGAAGAACTAGTGAATTCCATGAATATTCTTGGTGAGAAGTTTGAAGACGTATTTTTGGTCCAGAAGATTTTAAGATCTTTGCTGGATAGGTTCAACCCAAAGGTCTCTGCTATAGAAGAACTTAATGATCTAAAAACCCTTCCTTTTGATCAACTTCTAGGAAAATTGACTGCATATGAAATGAGGATAGGTAACGATAAATCCACCTCTATAGAAGCATCATTTAAAGCAGATAAGAATGAGGATTCTGAGCCTGATGAAATTGAAGAAAAAATTGTGAGAAGACTAAAGAAAGGATCGGGCAAGTACCAAGGCAAGTTGCCCTTTAAATGTTTTAATTGTGGAAATATAGGCCACTTTGCATCTAAGTGTCCACACAAGAAGAAGGACCAAAACTCTGAAGGTGAAGAGAAGTGCAAATGCAATAGATTTGGTAAAAAGAAAAGCTTATGTGTAAGCAATGATGACTCTTCAGGAGACACATATAGTGACTCTTCTTGAGAAGATAAGGTTAATGAATTTGTGCTTATGGCCAAAGAGGATATTGATAATAAAAGAAAAGAAAGTGATGTAAATGATGAAGAAGTAGTGGTTGACTGGGAAGGAGAACTGATCAGTGCCCTAGAAGAAATTGCTAGACTCAAAATTAAGAAGAAAAGGAAAAAACAATTGCTGATACAGTTCGAGAAAGACAGTAAAAAACCTGATGAAGACCTTGCCCTGCTAAAAGTAGAATTAGAAGAAGCAAGGAAAATAGAGGACATACTGAAACAATAGTTATTAGAGAAGAAGTTAAGATGTGAAGCCTTGGAAGAAGAGGTAGTAAAAACTAGAAAAGAGATGGAGAAGTTTAAAGCATTATTTATCCAAATTCTTCCAAGAATTAAAGCCTCAACAAAACTAAACGATATTCTGAGAAAACAAATATCTCCTTTGTTGAAGACTGTTTTAGGTTATGTAAGTGATTCATGCAGCAAATAGTCAGAAATCAAAGAGCCAACAAAGATGATCAAGTTCCAAGTCAACAGACAATCAGACCATGTAAGTACTCAACCACCAAAAGCTAATAAAGACAAGATGATCCCTGATAAAAAAACAGAGATATTAGAAGATGGAGAAACAAGTTTCAAGAAGAAGGCCATCCTTTAGGTACCAAAATTTCTTCCATGGTTACTATTTTTACTGCTCTAATTTTGGTCATAATATTGCAAATCGTCAATTAAGTTTAGAGACATGCCACTGAGGAGATCAAGAAATAAACAATCTTTGCATCATAGAACTAAACAACCAATGAGTAGACAAAGTTGCGCCAATCAATTTCACCTATTGAACAATGAGATCGAATGCTATAATAGTCATAAATTTGGCCACAAAGCTACAAACTTCCATTTGAAGAATTACAAAGAAGATCCAAGGATAAAACCCTTAGCTAGAAATGCCAGCACATGGAAAAAGAAAGATAGTGATAAATGTGGTCTAGTACTTTCAGCTCAAAAACAAAAAGACCCCTGGTATATAGACAATGGATGTTCCAAGCACATGAATGGAGCCAAAGATAAATTTTTGTCTATAAGTAAAAGCAAAACATGAAATGTGACCTTTGGAAATGATGAACCAGGTAAAATCAAGGGAAAAGGGATGGTTAGTTTGAGTAATGGTAAAGGAAAAGCCCAGGATGTTCTGCTTGTAGATGGGCTGAAAAATAATTTGCTCAGCGTAAGTCAAATGTGTGACAGAGGATGTGAAGTGGTGTTCACTTCCAAAGGTTGTATTATAAAGTTTTTAAACTTAGGAGAAGTGGTGGCTAAAGGCTTAAGGACAGATAATAATGTATATGTGCTAAAAGAAGATAGAGAAGATTTTCATCTAAGCAAACATGATGAAACCTTGTTATGGCATAGGAGACTTGGACATCTAAACTTTGACCACTTAATCAAGCTCAAAAATATTGAGGCAGTAAAAGATCTTCCAAGAATATGAAAGCCACAAGATTTTGTGTGTAAACCCTGCCAAGTAGGAAAG